>JARFOD010118554.1:0-12001 GCA_031763545.1 Mopalia muscosa | reverse complement strand
CCCCCCCCCCCCCCCCAGTCCGACAGCTCCCTGCTCAGTCAACTGGAGGAAAAAGAATGGGGAGTCATCCTAAATAGGAAAACAGGCTGGGGAGTGGGGTAGGAGATAGACATGAAGAAAACCTTTAGGATGGCAGGGGTGTCCTCTGTCAGCAGATGGGTAAATGCCCTAGAATATGATGATACCTCAGTTACACAAGATGACAAACTATGAGAAAATAAAATGTTGTATTAAGTGATTTATGTCACTTTTAAAATCCCCTCTCCAGTCTTAAACTAGGTAGGTCCTGAAGGACAGCATATTTCCCCATAACATAGTCAGTTAAACCAGAATTAATTATACAAGGGTATTACGGCCTGAATAATTTTGCATTATCATACATGTTCTACAAGTTTAGCTGTATCAATTAAATAAACGTGACAGAATTTTAATTGCATCATTTTTTTTAGCAATGAAATAAGTATATTAGAATTTTAGATCTGTGTCAACTAAAAAAAAAAAATACAATTTACAAAAAGTATTTTCTGAAAATAAATATTTGTATTATTGTTTCTTCAAGAAAACAAAATAATTACAGAAAGAGAGTAAAAAAATTGATCCAATTTAAAATTTTATAAAGAACTTAGACAGAATTATGTGAATAATTTCCTACTTTTTCCATACAGTAGTCATACTAAATCATTTTGTATTTCCTTTGTGCTTTCTTTGCCAATAGTTGGCTGCATGATGTCAGCATGTTGTGCCACTGTCATTCTTTGACACCCGCCAGTGATGTTTTCACCACCCAAATGGACTCTAAAAACTCCATTCATACAATAAAATCATTCATTGGCACACACATACGGCTTAATCTTAATCAAGACCTTGAGCTTTCAAAATAATAATAAGCTGTTTGTTGAACTATGGATTTACATCATTATTTTGAGTATTTCGCTTGTACAACGAACTGCAGGTATATCTACTATATGGCTTTAAGGGAAACTTCAACGTCTCCAAATAACATAACACTGACAAAATTTTGAAATCTAAACCTTACAAACAATGGTTCCTTGTTGCCCCTTTGCTGGAAGAGCAACATTATACATTAAATTTCAAATAGGCAAATTTTCAATGGACGTTGGAATTATTTTTTACAAGAAACCCATCATGAAGAAGGTACCAAAAGTATTGAAGAAGTGTTCCTTGTTGCCCCATTACTGAGAGAGCAATAGGATTGATTGGTGTTTTCCGCGGTGCTTAAGGGTATTTCACTTACATGATGGCATTAATTCCAACAATAATTGACGCAAGCACAACCAAGATGTGAAGCATTTCCATAATGTTGGAAAGTTAATTTACCTCCAGTGCTAAGTAAAACAGAATTGCTACTGTTCAAAACAAACTGCCCTTAACCAAAAGGCGAGAACAACAGGAAATAAGGAAAACTTAGAGAAGGCAAAATTTCATTGCGGATTAAAAAACATTTTCTAACAAAATTATAACTAAGATAAATCCCTTGACAGTTGGGACAGGCACATTCTGTACTCTCGATACTCATAAACAACACCCTGTTATTTCATGATTAAATAAGATTCACTAACCATAAATAGTCTTCATGACCGTGAGCAATCTTAATGAGTCCTTTTAATGAATCACACAGGTAATCTACGCACGAGGGAATCCATGACGAAATACCATGTTGATCTTTATTAGCCAAGGATAAGACAAGGTGATATCTGTGATACATCAAATAATTCCCAGCATGCACTGCTCAAGGTTATTTCACTTTATGAATGCACAGTAAAATGAGGTACACTCGGAATATCTGTCACATAAGACAAAACATGAATTCAAAGTCCTGGATTAACCTATCCCTAAAACTATAAACCCTAACCCTAACACTTAAGCTATCTGTAAACCAAACCCTAATAATTTCCCTAAACTTAACACTTAACCCGACATTATATCTTACATGATTGATGTATCATAAAGTGGGATGAAGTGGCTGTCAATCTATGAACAAAACATAGAAAACAATGAAATATCGAAATTTCTTAAGAAGCTGATGAGTATTTCAGTTTAAAAAATCATCATTAAAATGTCAAACTGCAATTAAACATAAAGTTGGGCCCACTGATTCTTTTCTCATAACTAAAACAATGCCTAGCATCGCTCTATAAAGGAGATAAAATATGGTATGCGCTTCAGAAAAAAAAAATTTGAAATAAACATTTTATTAATTAATAGCTTCTGCTATGCGTGAAATTCAATCACGTAAAAGTAAACAGTTGATGTCTGATCCTGTAATCTTGATTAGTGAATTAATTTGATATTAATGACTCATCTTTATAGTTTGAATAAACAGGTCTGTTTGGGACAGTTTCATTACAGAACAGCTATAGCCCTTCGAGGCATGTAGTAATCAGTTATTAGGGTAGTATAATGCCTGACTGCTACAAGATCAATATCAAGCATTGATTAGGGCCTAGCGAAGCCACAATTAAAATGTTGGCTTAATCAGTTGAGAAACGCAGTACTATAGTAGTTAAACTGAATTTAAACATGTAGGACACTAAAATACAGGGGCCCGTTTCACAAAGCGATCTTAGCTTACGCAAGCTGTAATTACCATGACGACTATCACTGAAGACATAGTGTTGCCATGACAGTTACGTTCAACTTAAGCTAAGATCACTTTGTGAAACGGTCCCCTGTTCCATTGAAATTTGATGCCTTACCTGACTCATTTTTTATACGAAAGGGGAACACTTATATACATGTACTAAGAGAGACATTTTATTCCTCTCTCCATATACATTAATGTATGCCCCCTGTACCTGGTATGCTATATTGTTTACAATTCAAGAAACCAACAAACTTGACACAATTGTTTACAATTCAGGAAACCACCAAACAGTACACAATTGTTTACAATTCAAGAAACCACCAAACTGTACACAATTGTTTACAATTCAAGAAACCACCAAACTGTACACAATTGTTTACAATTCATGAACCACCCAACTGTACACAATTGTTTACAATTCAGGAAACCACCAAACTGTACACAATTGTTTACAATTCAGGAAACCTCCCAGATATGAATCCAACAAGGAAATCACATTTGCAGGAATAATATTGGTTGCAAGCCGTCTCAACTCACTCAACCACCTCACATTCCCTTCCCCAGAGACTCTAATGACAATATGCTGTACATAAATATCTTTCTTTCTTTCTTTGAGTAATTGTGTCTTTTGCTTCATTACGAGTCACTTCACTTGATAATTGTCTTGGATTAAAGATTATTCTTTCACACTAATGATATACAAAATTACGACTCAGAGTGGGCCTCTACATCAATTATAATTAATGAACACTTAATCATGTAAAATATTCATTTTTTTCAGTTGGATCATGCATGATTTATGAATAAAATTTTGTATTAAAGATTTTGCATAATTTGGGTAGGCCAGTCGTGTATTTAAAGATACATGTGGGGTGTTATTTTATCTTTAAGGTTTACCGCCTGGTTTCAGAATAGGGTTAGTTTATGAATAGAGCATTCTGTGTTAAATAACTAGTTAACACGATTGTTGTGTATCAGGTATCATCAGGTATATTATATGGTACGAAAGGGATGGGTCTTTTTAGGGAATTGGGAGATATGGAAAAGACATGTGGTTTGTGCGTTGTTTTGCTTGGGGTTTTACTGTACTTATGGTTATTTCACTCTTATGGCGGTGTGCCAGTCGAATGGTTGGAGGAAATCAGTCTCAATGCCACTGACCTAACAGAATAACCACAAGACTCAGTGCAATGATTCCATCAACAGATCCCCTTCCGATTGCCCCTTAGCTCTGAGAGCACCTGGGGAGCATGGAAATCCTCCCAAATCACCTTTGCCACAGAGATAATGATTTTAATACAATATACAGGTATCTTATTTTCACTTCCTGTAACCATGGTATCAAAAGAAGATATGTGGTATGGATTAAACAGGTACAATGGAATAAAAGCAATTTACTTACCTCTGAAAAACCTAGGTAAATTCAATAGCTAAATATATGCTTATTCTTCGTCACTGTCAGTAATTACTAATTAAATATAAATGTAGACTGGTAGTTCATAGACTTCTTTCTCCGCAGGTGAATAACGAATGGATAGTCCTTGTGTACACCTTTGCCTAAGTAAGTGTAATGAATGACTGCACACAGCCGAGTAAATTCTCCTCGTCTGTTTACACATGTACGCAAGTATGACAAAAGCCTAGAACTAGGGCCACATCCTCATTGAGGTTTACATACCAGTTGACAAAAACGAACATTTACAATGGTTGTAGGCTAAAGCCTGAAACTGACTTGCTCTGAGATGTAAACACTGAGAAATGAACAACCTGAAAATACAACATAACTCAATCTTGAGATGGAAATATTCGGATGACTTGGCCACCTATCGTAGTATGCATTGCCTAAGGCTATGATCACATCAGGGGTAACGAGTTAAGGCTGAAGAATGAACAATTACATACCTAGCGGGTGAATAAATCCTATTATAGCTCTATATGACACTAACAATATTTGTTTTCCAGCGCCCAGAAACATGCATGACCTCGAACTTGGTCAAGCATAATATATGTTATGATTTTATACAGATATGAATATATATGAAGCGAAAGAATCTACACGTAGGACTAAATGAATATTATCATATATAACTGGATGTATCGTTTTTAAACATGGGATGAATCAATTTCACACCTGGATATGGAAATATCACACGTCATTTGATAATTGAGGATATCCGTTCCATAAAAATGTTTTTAAATAAAAATATAACAAAAACCCATTAGGCATTAGTAAGAGTGATGATCAGAAAGCTTGGGACTTTAGGCTTATCATCAATAAATCATAGGTGGGAAAGTGGTTTAACAAAAGAAAAAAAAGCAGGAAAATAAAAATAACAGTTGAACCAATCTGTCACCTTGCAGAACAGCTTCACAATATTTCACTGACAGTTGTAAAGATCTATGTAGTTCCTGCATTTTGACAGATATTTGTTTTTTCGGAAAGGAAAAAGAGAACAACAACAGACTCTTGTCTTTTCATTAAAACATCTTCGCATCTAAAGTATATTTTTTATATGAATGATTAATTTAGGAAAACTAGAAATTGTAAAAAGAAAACAAAGAAAGCTAACAAAGAACAAGTTTTGCACAGAGGCAGTGTTAAAAATATATATATCAGTGGAGCCCAATAAATGTTCTTTTAGTTTTATATAAAATATATATATGTAAGCTTATATTGCTTAAAAAGTGAAGAAATTTCATGTGTTCACGTATATCAAAAATTACCTTCAACGGTACCTGTATTCTAAATACAAATACATGTAACTGTTGGATCTATGAATGAGATTTAAACAATAAATAATAATCAAGAAAACACAGATGTTTTATTTAAGAAATAAATATGAATGCACCTTATGAAAAAATATTTCCACCGATTGAATTAATTTAATCAAATTTCTTACTAGCTTGATTGGTGTTAAATGTTATTTAACTTCTATGACAGTGCGCTGTGTTAGCTGAATGTATTGGGTGAAGAATAACATTCATGACACCACTGACAACAAACAAAGGCAAGACAGGAAAATAACAAGAAATAAGTGCTTTATGTTGCCCCTTAGATTTAAAAGCTTGAGAGCTGCAGAAAGCTTTCTCTCAATAACCTGTGAATTTATTTAACAGATATTTCTGCCTTACATATAAAGTCGACTGTCCCTCATTTTTTTTTTTTTTGAATTTGACCACAAGAAGTTAGCTTGCTTGTTTGTAGTTAGGAATACAATGTAGAGACCTCCTCTACAATGGGGATGAAAAACAACAAGATATATATAAATAAACTGAATTATTTTTTTCTAATTTTCCTTCTCAAAGAAACAATTGTAGGCAATTCCAAACAATTCACCTACTTAATCCTTTTTGAAACATTGTTTTCCATTAATCCTGCTTAAGCCAAACTAATAAACAATTAATTGCTATGTTGTATCATTGTATGCTGTAAATTTTTGAATTTGTGGCCTTACTAATGATGGTAGCTGAGCAGGGGTGGGCTGTGGGGGAGGGTGATAAAATATATTTCTATAACACCAAATTGTATTGCCAGTTTTAAACTTCAATAGTAAGTGGTCAGTTTAGTTCATTTTTTTAGGGGACTTACTGTGTTCCAGTATAAAACTCAACAAGAGCCATCACCTTAGGCCAAGAAAAGAAGATAATTGAAAGACCACAAATGGAGAATTAATAGCTCTATAGAAAGAGTTAGTCTGCCCTAGGGCATGACAGTTTTATTTAACAAAATCTTGCTAAAAGAGGTGGGATGACATGCTACTGTTTGAGGTTTGAGGACAGCATATCACACCCTAGAGCTCGTATCCTTGTTTGAAAAGGATATTAAACTTGTGCTGCAAATGTGTGGTAATAATAAAAAAGACCATATATACTGCTTTTAGAGCTTGAGAATTCACGCAAAATATGAACTGAAATCTTTTCCATGTTATAAATAAATAGCAAATCAACTGTCCCATTATGACAGAAAACTGAGGAAAAGCCAAAGAAGCCATGACAGTGCTGTATACATGTATGATAAACCATTGAAGAGATACCCCTTTGGCCAGGGGCTACAGCTAGGTAAAGAGCTAGACAGACTGTCAGACAAACTGTCAAGACAGACAAACTGCCTTCTAAGAGTGGATATGACTAGCTACTACTTTAAAGAAAGATTCACAAAGTCACTTTTTTGCTATCAACAAAAAAGAAAGTGTTGCTAGCAACAACAAAAAAATCAAACATTCATAAAGTTACTAGATAACAAAACCAGCAACCAAAATGTCACAGAGTTACTGGATATCCGCAAAAACAAAAATACACAGAGTAAAATGAGAGAGACTTTACCCCTAAGCAGAGACACTTATACGATTATTCATTGCTCATTGTTACGATAATAAAGACATCAAAGGATGCCAGTGAAAGGTGCCAAGATACAAGTGACCACTTACTTCAGATTTTATTCACAGTGAGGAGTTTATTGTCAGTATGTCATTATATTAATAATGGGTGGTTTTATTGTCAGCATGCCATTTTTATTAATTGTAATGTGACAGCTTCTCTAAAATAGGAATGAACTGTCTATAAAAGTGATACAATAACAAGAATACTTTGTACAGATATTAAATAATGACAGGTCTGAGCGATTGGAAATTTTACACAAAATTATTGGCATTTATAGCATGCATGACCATGCTGTTCCACAGGACAATTTTTACCCGGTTAGCGTATTATAGTTTGGGATCTGTTAATACAAATTAACAACAGCAGACATACTTTAAACATAACTTTTTTAATACTGACTGGGTCATGTGTTGGAAAATTGGAAATTTTATAAGAATTATTGGCTATTGTAGCCTAAATGACCATGCTGTTAGATAAGAATCAAATTAACAGTAGTTTCGTTATTTTGGGATAACATTTTCTTAGTTTGAACAGATCCTAGGTAGAAGGCCAGGTGGCTGAGTGGCCGGCATTTATTGCTGGTGATTAGGTGCCTAACTCTGAGGGTTGTGGGTTCAATTTCTGGACGGGTTTCAGCCTGCACAATTTTCTGAACTAGAATCTGTTCAAACTAAGAAAATGTTCTCCCAAAATAACGAATATACTGTTAATCTTCACTTTCTCAAAGACTTCAAAATTATTCAATTATCCAAACCTACATATAAGGGTGATCAATAAACTATGTGTCCTGAAAACAAATGACAAGCATTTTTGTTCAATAAAATTTAAAATTTCTATTTAAATTTTGAGAATTTTTTTTTTACTGTTTATAAAATCATGTAAAACTGGTTCACTAACTTCAAAACAAGTTTACAATTTTACATGCATTTCAATTTTTGAGCGGTATTTACAGAGGCCAGTCCTGTTTCCTTTTTAGAGATGCACTCATTGTCTGTACGCGTACAAATGTTTATTTTTTATTTTACGCAAATTGTGACAATCCCCCACCTGTCAGATGTCACATTAATCAGGATACAGATTTAACCATCTGTAAGACCGCAAGACAAAGTGAGACTACACGACTCACAGCTGTAAAGCATGATGCAACATTGGATTAAACGCTGTACTAAAGGTTATTTGACTCACAAGATTGTGTGCCAGCCCAATGGGGGGTAGAAAAAAGGCCACTGGCAACAAACAAAAACATCATAGGACAGATACAGGACATTCACAGGACAATACATAAACATTTTGTCTTCTTGTTCCTCTTTAGCTCAATAAGCACCAGGGCAACAGGAAGCTCCATACCACCCCAACATTGGATGGTAAACCATTTGCAACACATGGTTGGTTTATAATTCCACGATGCCACCCACTGGTCAGACAGTCATCTAGTGGCTTCTGGTCCAGCTAAGGTGAAAGAAACAAGTCAAGAAGAGGCTTTAACCACTTAGTTTATAAAACATGGGGCCTATATTTGACATTTTTGAAAACTTTTGAATTAGAAGGAGTGTCTTTGCTGCATTCACTAGTCTGTGTAACATATAAAAATACTTTTGAAAATTCTTGGCAATGCATGCAAGGCTGATTCTGTTGATTAAAATATAAATTTGCTTGGTAGCTGTTTTTTGCGCCAAAAAATATTCACTTCCCACAAATATATATGCCCAGTGGAAAAATAGCTTCAGCTTTGAGAACTCCAAGACATCCGTAAATTGCAAACCATTGGACAAAGACAAAGTAACATTAAGTTGATTGAATGATTGATTGATTGATTGATTGATTAGTGTTTTATGCCACATTCTGCTGTATTTGAGCTACACTGTGGCTCGAGACATCAGGTTGACAGTTAAACTTTATTATTAGGCGCCTTATTCATATCAGGTTTGTGCTTTTGGAGAGAATGGACAGAACAGGGCCTCCCCATGGTTATGCAAACTTAATTTAGGAAGACAGATTTACAGGTTTCCCAAATAGTTTGCAGTCTTCATCTAAATTTGCTACTGATTTTGACAAATTTTGTCATCCGATAATCATTAAAGATTGTACCAGTAATTTAAAGCAATTTTGCTTTATTTTTCACAAAGGCACATTTAAGTATTTTAAAAACCAGCAAACCCAGGGGAAATGAGAATGTTAGGTTATCTCACAAAATTTAAGATGACCAATTTTAAGGTTATGCCGGAAAAGAGCCCCGCACAGTCCTATACATGTATCTATATGACTGTCTCTAGGTCATTGTAGTCATTCTCTTTGAAATGTAAGACAAACTCAATCAGCATATTTACATAAAGTTACACTGACAAGAAATATAAAAGGGATTATATTAATGAGCAATTTAAACTAATGCATTGCATTAAACTTTTATGATACCAGATTTTAATTATTGACTGTGACCACAAATAGAGTATTTAATTAACTGTTAATACGTTATATAATAGAACTGCTATATTATACAGTCTAGTTAATACAAATTTAAAATTTAAATTTAGAACACTTCTTTACACTTATTTGAATAAATCCTCTCTATTAGCGATGAAAAAAAGCAAATTAATTGTTTTAGCCAATTTAAAGAAAAATGAAGGTTTTATCGTAAATACATAATTATTTCATGAAGAGAGGACTGTATGGCTTTATGTTCATATGTTGCCAACCAGCAATAGACATTTGTCTGATTGGGGTTTAATGGTGTACTTACTTTTCAATTATATAAAAATGTGATTGGGCTAAGCAGATTATTGATGTCAATAAATATTACGGGTACCAGGCTTGACTTAAACAGTATTCCCAAAAGTTGATACCAGGAAAATGTATTAAAAAAGCCAAATATTCACTAAACGATTTTGCAACTTGTTTCCCATTTATCATAGCTAAATGAATACCGGGAAAATAAAATTTACTGTCTCTTATTGGTATAAATACAAGACATAAGACTTAAATAAAGATAGGTGATTGCTTGTTTTAAATCCATGGTTGGGTGAAGCTTGATCATTTCAATTGCTAAGGCTTCTCTTTGTTAGAGTTCAGGCGAGTGTCAGAAGAGAAGTCCTAGCAATAGAAAAATCAAACTTGAGTTACGTTACACCTTGGATTAGAAGCCAGCGAAGATCTGTTTTTGATTAAAGTTTACAATAATATGCGGTGTAAATACACTGTGTAAGAAACCATATTGTTTTGTTTTACAAGTATCTGGTTCTATATCTAGCAACTAATTGACTGATGCTTCAGTCCTGATGATGGATAAATAAAGTGCCATAACAAAGATAGTGAACATGTGTACATGTATTTTGGTAATTCTCTGAATTCTAATTTTGTTCTACTGTATCGAATTATTCCGTGGGAATAACAGTATAAGAAGCATGTAGATCCGACCTTTATTAAATGAAATCTTCTCTTTAGCAAATATCACAAGTCTATTAACTAGAAGTATGCAACTGCCATATAATAATGTCCATGGCATTATTGACCAGCAAGAAATGGTGACACTTTTCTCTTTAGATGTGAGGGACTCTGAGTACATTCATCCTTGATCAGCCACTGCTTAGCAATTGTTCCAACTGGTTTAATATTGCACTGGGTAAATGTATTTCATTGAGTAAGAAGCTTAATGATCAAGAAACCCAAGAAGTTTCCCATAATGCATCAGTTTTAAAGTTGTGTTCTTCTGAATTGTTTTATGGCTAAGTCACATGATACATTATAACAGGGGGCTCATTTCCAGTTAGCTTATCTATATGGCAGTTGCATACTTCTAGTTAAAAGACTTTTGTTAATATACATTTGCGTAACTGTCTAGTTGCTATAGTTGGTGGATATGACTTCACATCATGTCACAACTGTAAAGTCATCTATCTAAGTTAATACCATGGGTTTTTGTTTGCTAGATATTATCTTCATTTGATCTATTCAAAAAGTAAAGTTAAATAAAAACTATGGGAATTACATTAGCATTATCTATCCTCTTAAATGTATAACTGTAGTGTAGGAAGATAAATAACAGTAAGATTTTCTTACAACTGAATGACATCAAAAGACGAACAAAAACATAATTTGAGAAACTAAGGGATGAAGAAACCAGTTTGTCCACATCTTCCTAAAGAAAGGAGGAAAAACACAATAAAACAAAGGTATCTGATATACTTACATTTTCTAATTATTTAAAAAAGAATATACGTCTACAAATATCATTACAAATTTCTGACTTCATCTCCACCATGCAGTCTTGAAACAGACCGTTCAGTTCCTTGATGGCAATGCCGGACAGCCAGTGCAAAAAGTGTAAGAAACCAGATAAATACAAATAAAAAACCAAGGCCTTAGGCAGACACCCGTCCAAGTGGATAACCTGAGTGTACAATTGCCTTATTTGGACCCTTGTTTTAAGCGTAATATGCTGGAGATAGGAAACTGTCAAAATTGGACACCAAGTTACTTAAAAAGTGAAACAAAATGACCATTTTTGACACCATACTTTTGCTTTCTGGCTAAGCCCCTGATTGGCGTCAATTTCTGATGCCGAAATTGGTTACAAATGGCTGAACTATTAATGTTGGTATGGCATTAGGTCCACAGATTTGTATTATTGTGGGAGTCTCCTTAACGAAGTTCAGATATTTTTTAGATATCTATAATCAACTATGCATTTCTATTGTTTCAAAAACACTGGCTTGTGAAATAATTTAACATAACTATGATTTGTATATTTACAAACTTAGAATTTCTTTTTATAAATATAATATATATTATAACTTCTAGCAGTTGGGACAGAGAAATAGGCTTAACCACAGGGGGTCTTACATGTTATTTCTTTGTACTGTACCAAAATAAAGTGTCCCTACTTATAGAAGGTATATCAATTCAGGTTTTAATAAAATGTATATTTATTTCACGGTATTTATACATTAAATCCAACATATTCGTTTTATACATAGTTATATTTTTGATTACCTCATTGGGTCTAACTTATATATCTCATTT
>JARFOD010118543.1:0-14740 GCA_031763545.1 Mopalia muscosa | reverse complement strand
CGGTCTTAGGATCTAGACCGAAACGTTGCGTGTTAATAAATCTAGAAGTTGTTAATCCATAACAATGTGTCTGTGTTATATAAGAATTACATCTATCGTTCATAAGTGGACATTTTATACACTTGTTTTAAGTAACCTCTGATTTTTAACATTGTGAAAGTAAAGTTGTCCGTTTTACCTTTATTGCCTAAATTTCTCGATTTTTCACGCTAAACATAAATTTTAAATTTGATGATTGATTTTAGATATCAATATTAACATTTTGAACCACCGTACTTTTATATTTATCTAACAGGAAGTCAGATAAAACCCCACCGGAACTGAAAGCAAGAGTAAAGGTAATGTTGATGATTGTGTTGTTATCTTTCAATTCCACTTGTGGCATTTCGCTGTAGGTTCTGAATCGTTAGTTAAAAAAAAAAACAGTTATAAAACAAAAAAACCAAAACAAACAAAACCCAGGAAAGTATTGGTGAGTTTCAGGTCGAAACAGCACCTTACTCTGAATTGCCATATCTGTTAATCTCTAAGGAAGGAAAACGTATTACTTTTGTACTCACTAAAAAAACTCCCTAATACAAAACAATCAATTATGAGTCACATCTCTGTTAAGTTTAAACACTTAACCTTTTGAGTAATCGGAGTGTATAAACCTGCTCTGGAGATTATACATCCGAGCATTTTATGTTTACATATAGCATACTCTGTATATGCGGGTGTTCGCTCTGATGGTGCTTCCTGATCTAAAAAGGAACAGAAGCCGATAAGTTTGTGATGTCTTTGTGTTTTCCTTTGAGCGTCATGTATTTGTCCTGTGATGTTCTTGGTTGTTACCAGTGGTATCAGGGGTTGTTTCATTCACTCATTAGGCTGGCACGCCGTTGTGTGAGTAAAATAACCTAAGTACGGCATTAAACCTCAATTAAACAATACTCTGTTTATTTGGTTCTTAATCCTTTTTGTTTCGTCAGGTGATCAAGACTATGATTGGCCTACTGGGTGTTTTCATCGTGTGCTGGGGGCCCCGTCTTATTCTCAACGCCGTTATGGTGTTCTATTTATACCTGAGACCAATCGTCAAATTCTATGCTGACCTGCTGGTTGAACTGTTGGCAAATAGTCACAGTCTAATCAACCCTGCCATGTTTATCCTGTTCTCACAGTAAGTCTATAGAGAGGCCTTATCGAAATGTCCTAGTTTATCCTGTTCTGACAGTAAGTCTATAGAGAGGCCTTATCGAAATGTCCTAGTCTATCCTGTTCTCAGTTAGTCTATACAGAGGCCTGATCGAAATGTCATAGTTTATCCTGTTCTCACAGTAAGTCTATAGAGAGGCCGTATCTAAATGTTCTAGTTTATCCTGTTCTCACAGTAAGTCTATAGAGAGGCCTTATTGAAATGTCCTAGTTTATCCTGTTTTCGCAGTAAGTCTATAGAGAGGCCTTATCAAAATGTCCTAGTTTATCCTGTTCTCACAGTAAGTCTATAGAGAGGCCTTATCGAAATGTCCTAGTTTATCCTGTTCTGACGGTAAGTCTATAGAGAGGCCTTATCAAAATGTCCTTGTCTATCCTGTTCTCACAGTAAGTCTATAGAGAGGCCTTATCGAAATGTCCTAGCTTATCCTGTTCTGACAGAAAGTCTACAGAGAGGCCTTATCGAAATGTCCTAGTTTATCCTGTTCTCACAGTAAGTCTATAGAGAGGCCTTGTGGAAATCTCCTAGTTTACCCTGCTCTCACAGTAAGTCTATAGCGAGGCCTTGTGGAAATGTCCTAGTTTATCCTGTTCTCACATATAGAGAGGCCATATCCAAATGTCCAAGTTTATCCTGTTTTCACACTAAGTATATAGAAAGGCCTTGTCGAAATGTCCTAGGTCATTCTGGTCTCACATTTTATAAAGAGGCCTTATCGAAATGTCCTAGTTTATCCTGTTGTCACAGTAAGTCTATAGAAAGGCCTTATCAAAATGTCCTAGTTTATCCTGTTCTGAAAGTAAGTCTATAGATAGGCCTTATCGAAATGTCCTAGTTTATCCTGTTCTGAAAGTAAGTCTATAGACAGGCCTTATCGAAATGTCCTAGTTTATCCTGTTCTGAAAGTAAGTCTATAGATAGCCTTATCGAAATGTCCTAGTTTATGCTGTTCTGAAAGTAAATCTATAGAGAGGCCTTATCACAATATCCTAGTTTATCCTGTTCTGAAAGTAAGTCTATAGAGAGGCCTTATCGCAATGTCCTAGTTTTTCCTGTTCTGAAAGTAAGTCTATAGGGAGGCCTTATCGAAATGTCCTAGTTTATCTTGTTCTCACAGTAAGTCTATAGAGAGGCCTTATCGAAATGTCCTAGTTTATCCTGTTCTGACAGTAGGTCTTCAAAGAGGCTTTCTATAAATGTCCTAGTTTATTCTGTTTTCAAAGTAAGTCTCTAAAGATGTTTTATCTAAATGTCATAGTTTTGTAAGTCTCAGTTTTTGGCTTTGTAGTTCTGTGTTCCCACAGCAAAATCCTTTTAGTGTTTTTAGCTTGCACTTAATTCTGAGTAGATTGCTTAATACAGACAGCATTTATCATCAAAATAAATTTTGGTAAAGCCACAAAACTCATATAAATTAAATATGCTGTATCTTTTATGCTTCATGATGGTACTTTATTATTTCATAATTTATTGAGTTAAAATATAATCTGTCATTTAATGCATCTTATGCGATTTTAAATACATATTATCTAAATTAACAACTTAACCCTCTAGCACCCAGTATGAAAAATTTATCATACTGGGTGCTAGAGGGTTAAGTTGACAAAATAATTAAAAATATGTTTTTCGGTCTGTAGGCCATTCCGTAAAGCCTTCGTGAAGCGTTACCCCAGACTTTGTTGTTGGTTCAGTGGGCTGAAGAGGACTGCTAGCTCTCGATCTTCGGTGGTCAGTGGACAGACTGTTTCCTCAACGGATGGCCAGACCAATGGATACAGTACCACCTCCAACAACCATATTTGACGAATCCTAGTTGGTAGAGGGCAGCTCAGAATATGCATCTACCACCTGTAGACCCCTATGAACCAAGGGACTTGACAATAATTTTCTGGAGGGATTTAAGCATTGGGAATTCAAGAGTTAATAAATCTGTTCTTGTAACCAGGATCTCGGTTTCCCTGAACGGTCTGATCGAAAGAGATCAGCCGCGGGCACCATTTCAGTTGTAGTTTAATATTTAGTATGTACCCTATGATATGATCCTTTATCGGCGACACAGATTCTTACAGGACTTACATACTACCAGATCGTCGTGAACAAACAAAGGTTCATAGAAAGATAGCGGGGGCAACTTGATAGCTGGTTTGCTAGAGACATTTTTGGACTATATGCAAGCGATAAGAGATGAGTGCAAAATCTCTTAATTTAAACTTTTTTATTTCGATTGACTGATTTTTTTTTACATTGTTTCCGTTTTTACTGGTTTATTTTCGGTGAAGTTTGGATAACATAAGCACAATCCACAAAACAGATCTTGATGCAGCTGTACCGTCAGTATAGCATCCGCCGTACAATGAAGGTACCTCGGTCTAGATCAAAAGGGATCGAAATTGTGACTGTAGAAATAAATCGGACACAAAAACATATATGCGGCATTGATAGAAGCATTGCTGGTTGTTCGAATCTTAGTTTATTCAAAGATGAAAGTTGCTCTATTTAAACGAATGTGTAGTTGTCATATTATGCCATACGCCATGGAAAGTAGACTAATGCTCGCGAAGCCCAATCCCAAAGGATATTTTCTCTCATGGTATAACTTAAAAATATTAAATGGAGCAGTGTCTAGTATGAGTTATGTCCCCTTGATCCTGTCATTGTTAACCCTATTTGGTTAAGTCACTTGTGATTTTTGTTTGTTTGATTGGGGTTTAACGTCGTACTCAAGGATATTTCACTTATATGACGACGTGCCAGACCAATGGGTGAAGGAAACCCCCTCTACACCACTGGCAACAAACAAAGACAAGACGGGACAAATACAGGCCGACAAAAACAAGACACAATACGGACAGCACAAACAGATCGGTTTCCTGTTCCCCTTTAGCTCTGAGAGCACCTTGTCAACATGAAGCTCCCTCCAACCGCCCGCAAGTTACTTTTGAAGACGATTTAAGTATGTTAACTAAGAATACCCGGAAGCCTACCTGACACTTAGTGTATGTATTTTTCAATAGATTTATCAGTTATGATCAAATGTTTATGATCCATTTATCCGGTTACCACTCTTGTTGGAACGAAAAGGTTATACTTTTGAAAAATTAAAGTAATAATTTCTGAGAAAAAAAAAGCTGTTAGATTTTAATTTAGATTAGACCAACATTTCGGCCAAAGTTGTCCCTAAAAGTTATATGTATTTTTCATACATGTATATTTGTTACCTGTGTATGTTGTCACCCATGTTATAATCTAGTACCGGTATTCAAATCCATTTTCTCTGTGAAAATTATCCATTTATCTCTAAGCATTGTTACCTATATTATTATCTCATGATATTAAAGTTGACATCTTTTAGAATGTGTTGATTTCCGTATTCATCGTTTGTTTAATTCTGTAAATATGGTAATATGTCCCACCCTCCTTTCTTGTTCTATACCATATATTGTTACAGCTTATTTAAAGCTCCGTGCTGCAATATAATGCATATAGGTAAAACGGGCATCATTTCTTGTGTTCAATTATGCTCTCTAAATTTCTAATCAAGCTATATCAGTTTTATACATGGATCATAAGCAATGGGTAATGCACAAATTACAGTCAAATTTATCCACGCGGCCATGTCTAGGTACTTTTATCATTAGGCAGAAGAGCTCCACAAATATTAACCAATCAAATATCTTTCTTGAAAAAAAAGCCTAAGTCACGAGACCTGTAGAGTCGACCGTTGAAACCTTTGATAGCTCACCTATATAGGTCATTGGTTCACACCTGTTATTAACTCGTAACACAAAAAAGTGTTAGTCACGTGACGTCAAGACAGAGCTGGCCACGCCCAAAATGCCAGCCGCCAGTGGTCGTAGGAAGATATATATCTGTAACCCTCGGGTTATTTTATGAAATCAAGAAACGATAAGTTGATACCATATTTAAGTATATTTAATGGTGACCTTTCAAGGAATATAGGGGTCATTTCAGCTGACCACTTTAAAGAGCGTTTTCAAATATGTAATAACATTATTTTTTTCAACAAAACACATGTTGGTATTTATCTCCAAGAATCTTTGAATCATTACAACTCTATATTGAACCGTATTTTTACTGACGAAAAATATAAAAATTGTTTCAAATTAGTTGGAGTGGCATTTAGCAAGGGAAACAACTCGTACTAGAATTACACCAATGACTGCCAATAATCAGTGTTTGAGAAACTTGCTGGACGCCGATAACTTGGTAAGAAGTCCGAAAATTGAACTGATATATTTGCCTCTTTTTTTTCTCAATAATTCGGACATTCAATCTGGCAACCACAAAGCCCGAATGCCGTTTGTATCCGGTTAAATACAATCGGAAGTTTAACTCACGTCTCGCATAAATGGACAGCACATAATTTACTGTCTCATGTTTGACTATCTACGTATATTAAAGAATTTCCCATTTTTTCGTACACCAGAAATGATCTAAATGATCAGCAACTAAAACCTAACGTCTTAGTCTAGTTTGACAGCTGTCAAAACGTACACGTATCTAGGTATGCGTGTATGTACATAAGCCGGAAATAAGGGCTGATTTTTTTTTTGCTTTCAAAAAAGAAGAAAAAAAGTGTTGTCATTCGACTGGAAAACACATTGATACGTTGACTGGACTTATGGCAATGTGATACATATTAAAGTCGACAGAGCTATATTAGCTTTATTCAAACGAATGTGTAGGTTTTATATTACGTCATACGCTATTAAAAGTAAACTAATGCGCGTAAAGTAGGTTACAATCCTTATGTGTGATATTTTCGCTCATGGTATAAAAAAATATTCAACGAAGCAGTGTCCAGTAGGAGTTATGTCCCCTTGATCCTGGCACTGTTTATAGTTATCTGGTAAAGTGACACAATCGGAGAGACAATATTGTTAACTTCACACATTTTAATTCTGTTTTTGAAGACAATTTTAGTATGTTAATCTAAGACTATCAGGAACCCTCCCTGACACTTAGGGCATGTATGGCCTACTATTCAATAGATTTATCAGTTTCATATTTGATTATGATCCATTTACCCTTCACCACCCATGTTCGGACGAAAAGATAATTCACTTTAATGTATTCGATGTCAGATTTATAACCAATAAGTAAACACTTGTTCAAAAAAAGAAATTTTAGCTCCCCTTTTCACACTAGGCTTGAGACAAACATTTATTTTGTGTTCTTAGAACGTTTTGAGCGATTATTGAAAGAAAATCATGTGTACAGGTAGGTTGGTCCCCATCTGTGAACCCATTATATTTTTGAAAACTTAAAAATCATGATTTCCGAATAAAAAGACTGTTATAATTTACTCTAGATTCGACCAACATTGCGGGAAAAGCTGTCCTTACATGTTTAATGTAGTTTTCCATATAAATATATATACTCTCACGAAAAAGAAAAGCAACATTAATTTTTTTTTATCCAAATAAGAATGCTTAACATCATTTTAAACACAGAGATAATTACATTAAAATTAAGCACACTGGTTGTTCAGATTTTGAAGTTCATTTAAAGGTCAAACTTTATCCCATTTAAGTCCATAGAGCTCAGATGACGTCAATGCAAAGTCAATATCTGTTGTGCCCACCATTAACCTGTAACACAGCACGAACCCGTCTCGGCATAGACATGATCAATCGACGAATACGGTTTTGTGGAATTCTCCTGCATTCTTGCTCAAGAGTCTGCTGCAGTTCTTGCACGCGTCTATCCAAATCATCCCTCAAATGTTCTATTGGATTCAAATCTGTTGATTTGGATGGCCAGGACAATACTGTTACGTTCTGGTTAATTAGAAACTCAACAGTAGCATGAGTTTTGTGCGGCCGAGCGTTGTTGTGCTGAAAAACTTCTCTATGGAGGTCGATTATGGGCAGCATGGGTGGTGTCAAAACCTCGTCTCTGTATCGAGCGGCGTTAAGGTTTCCAGGGATGTGCACCAGTTGAGTTTTTCGGGCGCAGGATATGGCACCCCACATCAACAGACTTCCATTTGATGCGGTTTCTGTTGCTGTTATGGTCCAGTTTCTCAGATGAGGTAACCGGATGTAGCGATCTTAGGCTGCTGTTGTGACCCTCGGTCGACCAGAACATTGACGGTCAGCTGTTCAACCGGATTGCTGGTACCGTTGGAAGAGCCTGGAAATCTTGCTCCGGTGGACATGTTAAAGTCTAGTAACTGCATTCTTCGATTCACCGTCCAGGAGCCAACCAATGACGTCGTTCTGTGTCTAGTCTTGGCATATCGTAGCATGTTTTTTTGCTGTGAAAATGATCCATTTATCTCTAAGCATTGTTACCTCTATTATCTCATGATATTAAAGTTTACATCTTTTAGAATGTGTTAATTTTCCGTATTCATCGTTTATTTAATTATGTCCATGGCAATGTGTTGCTCACGTAATCCCACCATCATTGCCGTTTTATATTACATCTTATTTCGGAACAGCGTTTACAAATATGAAATTGTATCATCTTTTTTTTTCTTCAACAAAATACATGTTGGTATTTATCTCCTAAAGTCTTTGACTCACTCGTTTTTTGTACAACTCTAAATCGGACCGTTATTCCACTGATGTACAATGTACGTATTATTCCAAATCAGTTGTAGTCGCCTTTACAAAGAGAAACAACTCGTATCGTACTAGAATGGCACCAATGACTGCCAATATGTTGTGTTTGCTTATCTTGCTCGATGCTGATAACCTAAAAAGTAGACCGAACATTAGGCGTATACATTTGCCTTTAAAAAAAAAAAAAATAATACGGACATTCAATTTGACAAACACAAGGATTGAAAAATTGACATTTCCCATTCATTCGTACCTGTTATTTTCAGAAATGATCGACATGAACAGCAATTAAAATTACATATCATTGTCAACTCGCCAAATTCCTGTTTCATTGTTTTGAAAGTATGAAAATAAGCACGCGCCCTTCATGGTTGACCGTTAGCTATGTCATTGTTAATTTATATATCATTTATATATCAAATTTCCAAATTTGGGCAAGACCTGTAGACGCGTTCTCTCTCACACGTTGTCGGATCACACAGAAATTTATGGGAATTCAAAGATCAAGCGAATTTGAGTACACGAGGGATGACGAGTTCTCTCCCAAACGTCGTCGGAACTTATAACTTTCTTTTTTAATTTGGATGGCTTCTCAGGTCTGTCGACAACGGTAGTGTCTTTATGCTAAATAAGTCTACAGAGCTGGGTTTCTCAGCTACCTGGTTAGTTTATCGTCGGCTAGATGCGAATACGTATCTTATATAGACTATACAGGCCTATATTGAGATACGAGGTGCAGCTGTACCAACACTTTAGAAATACGGCCTGTCTCTGAATACTAAATAACCTAATTACCTGCATGACCTAACTACCGCGGAAGATATTTTTAAGCGAGTTTGGTACTGCTGAGAAATGCTTGATTTTGACATGTAAATGGTAAAGTGGTCGTTTTGTGTGTCGGTCTAACCCAAAAGTGTTCAAGGAACAAAATGGCATGGTTTAAGTCAGTTGACGCCATGTAATTTTAATATAGTGGAAGATAAAGTGCCGAATCATGGTATCGTTCTGCTATTTCTAAAGGTTAGGAAGCTTCATGTACATAGCTAATCGTCGGCGTATGCACTCTATACAAGCGAATTTCCTATGGCATTTTTTAATCGCCCGATCGCGGCGATTGTACCAAACGCTGGAAAAATCGCCACGTGTGTTCTGGCCGGCGACGGCGATTATGGTCGGCCGACGAGTCGCTCGGATCAAACTCATTGATATTATCGGCCGATTGTTAATGATCGCCCGGGTGATCGCCCGTAGGTTCATGTAAGCCACCACTGTCCTGCGAATCACTGCTGTTAAAACCTCACATGACACACAAAATGGCAACTTCCACAAATTAAGTCTGTTCTCCCGTTGGAGTGTATAGGGCCTACGTCTTCATCTTTTTTGATGAGTAAATATATTTCGGTCATCGCTGGCCAATTTACTGGCGATGAGATCGGCGCAAGCGGTCGATTATTATCGCCCATGTGTTCCCCGCATAAGTAGATGTAAATTACTTGAGGAGTACATTATTATCATTCAAATCTGCTCACACCATATCCCCAAGTTGCAGATTTGGTTTTTTGGAACTGTTACCTACGGCATCTGCAATTCGCAAAAAATAGTCCCTGTATGTTTTAGAGTTTCACTGACAAAATGGTATCAAAAAAACAGAAATTGGCAAACCAGAGGGTGGAAAACTTTCACACACGCGGTAAGGAAACAAAAATTCCAATGCTGCATAACAATGAAATTTACGCATGTATATTAAGAAACTTTGTCTGGCTGCATGCTATCCCAGCGTACTGGAATGGGCGTAAAAAAAAACAAACAATTGTAAAATGACTTACTTTGAACCAATTTCTTCGGTAAATAAAAGAAACGAATCAAATCAAATCAATGGCTAGTAAATGAAACTAAGTGTGGGTAAAGTTTATGTAAGCTTAAGGCTATTATTTGTTAGACCAATCCTACTATGGAACTGCCTTAGAGCAATGAATATACAATAGGTGGTGCAGATCTACCAGTGTACTAATGTTGACAAGGTTACAAGTTTGAGAGTTTTAGAAGAAATCAGTGATTAACAAGTTCTATGCTTTTTTTAAACAGCCAAAGAACAGTCGACATAATGGCCTATTAAAATTCAAATGTTTGAATGTCTAAAATTGACAGAAGAACTAACATACAATGAGTAAATAATCCCACAATAATACAAATGATACAACTGATCAGTGGTTTAAATGAACCAAAATTTTATCAGTTTAAAATTTCGTGCTTGTTTGCCCGGGCTATAGATGAAGTCTTATAAAAAAAAAATAATGTACATCAAACGTTCGTGATGTAACTTTTACTCACACAATTAAACTGACCAAAGACCAATCTGATGTACAATATTTTTATATTACATTCTAAGAGCAATACTAAAACCTCCCTATGATTCTAAATTTAAAGATAAGACAACATTGTTAAAATGTCAAATCCCTTAATGTCTTAATAACAATTTAATGTTACTGTTTACATTTGTTTATAGAAAATGATCCTTGTAAACAGTTTCGTTATTGGTCTTTAGATGTCGTTTGATAAAAGTACTTTTACCCATCGGTACAAGCAGGATTTGTGATTTAACTCTGGTGTACCTCAATCCTATCAGTTTTTAGCACTTACTGCATAATATTTGTGGGGCAGCAGATACCTGAATCCCATCAGTCTTTAGCACTTAATGCACAATATTTGTGGGACAGCAGATATCTGAATCCTATCAATCTTTAGCACTTATTGCACAATATTTGTGGGGCTGCAGATACCTGAATCCTATCAGTCTTTAACACTTACTGCACAATATTTGTGGGGCAGCAGATACTTGAATCCTATCAGTCTTTAGCACTTACTGCACAATATTTGTGGGGCAGCAGATACCTGAATCCTATCAGTCTTTAGCATTTATTGCAAAACATTTGGGGGGCAGCAAATACCTGAATGCTATCAGTTTTTAGCGCTTATTGCACTATATTTGTGGGACAGTAGATACCTAATTCCTATCAGTCTTTAGCACTTACTGCACAATATTTGTGGGACAGCAGATACCTGAATCCTATCAGTCTTTAGCACTTACTGCACAATATTTGTGGGACAACATATATCTGAATCCTATCAGTATTTAGCACTTAATGCACAATATTTGTGGGACAACAGGTAACTGAATCCTATCAGTCTTTAGCACTTATTGCACAATATTTGTGGAGAAGCAGATACCTGAATCCTATCAGTCTTTAGCACTTATTACAAATATTTGTGGGGCAGCAGATACCTGAATCCTATCAGTCTTTAGTACTAACTGCACAATATTTGTGGGGCAGCGGATACCTGAATCCTATCAGTCTTTAGAACTTATTGCACAATATTTGTGGGGCAGCAGATACCTGAATCCTGTCAGTCTTTAGCACTTATTGCACAATATTTGTGGGGAAGCAGATACCTGAACCCTATCAGTCTTTAACACTTATTGCACAATATTTGTGGGGCAGCAGATACCTGAATCCTATCAGTCTTTAGCACTTACTGCACAATATTTGTGGGGCAGCAGATACCTGAATACTATCAGTCTTTAGCACTTACTGCACAATATTTGTGGGACAACAGATATCTGAATCCTATCTGTCTTTAGCACTTAATGCACAATATTTGTGGGTCAGCAGATACCTGAATCCTATCAGTCTTTAGCACGTATTGCACAATATGTGTGGGGAAGCAGATACTTGAATCCTATCAGTCTTTAACACTTATTGCACAATATTTGTGGGGCAGCAGATACCTGAATTCTATCAGTCTTTAACACTTATTGCACAATATTTGTGGGGCAGCAGATACCTGAATCCTATCAGTCTTTAGCACTTATTGCACAGTATTTGTGGGAAAACAGATACCTGAATCCTATCAGTCTTTAGCACTTATTGCACAATATGTGTGGGGCAGCAGATACCTGAATCCTATCAGTATTTAACACTTATTGCACAATATTTGTGGGACAGCATATACCTGAACCCTATCAGTCTTTACCACTTATTGCACAATATTTTTGGGAAAACAGATACCTGAATCCTATCAGTCTTTAGCACTTATTGCACAATATTTGTGGGGCAGCAGATACCTGAACCCTATTAGTATTTAACACTTATTGCACAATATTTGTGGGACAGCAGATACCTGAACCCTATCAGTCTTTACAACTTATTGCACAATATTTGTGGGGCAGCAGATACCTGAATCCTATCAGTCTTTAGTACTTACTGCACAATATTTGTGGGGCAGCAGATACCTGAATCCTAGCAGTCTTTAGCACTTATTGCACAATATTTGTGGGGCAGCAGATACCTGAATCCTATCATTCCTTAGCACTTACTGCACAATATTTGTGGGTCAGCAGATACCTGAATCCTATCAGTCTTTAGCACGTATTGCACAATATTTGTGGGGCAGCAGATACCTGAATCCTATCAGCCTTTAACACTTATTGCACAATATTTGTGGGGCAGCAGATACCTGAATTCTATGAGCCGTTAACACTTATTGCACAATATTTGTGTGGCAGCAGATACCTGAACCCTATCAGTCTTTACCACTTATTGCACAATATTTGTGGGGCAGCAGATACCGGAATCCTATCATTCTTTAGCGCTTATTGCACAATATTTGCGGGAAAACAGATACCTGAATCCTATCAGTCTTTAGCACTTACTGCACAATATTTGTGGGGCAGCAGATACCTGAATCCTATCAGTCTTTACCACTTATTGCACTATATTTGTGGGACAACAGATACTAGAATCCTATCAGTCTTTAGCACGTATTGCACTACATTTGTGGGACAGCAGATCCACAAGACTTATATGTTTTTAGGCCCTCCTTAAAGATCGAAATTTAATCCACAGAATTAAAATACACACAAAATCTATGTGACTCCCAACGGTAAACAGAACTGGCTGGATTTGAATCAGCTGCTTATGATAAACAATAGTGATGCCCGATGCATTCGTCATTCTGTGGATAGGGGGTGACCCTTAGTGAGATAGGGCTCACGATTCATATTATGTGTCACCGGCAATCGCTCTCAGCTGGTTTGTCGACTTCTCTCGGTTTTTCTACCGTATTTATGGCAGGGTAAGAAATTGAAAGTATATCGTCATTTAAATGCAATATCCTTGAGTACCACGCTGAAACCGATCAAACAAACCTGACCAATAGATTATTCAGGCTTTAATCTTAGTTTGTCAGAATAACCATAACTAAATCAGATTATAGCCCTCAATATAGTTCTAAAGAAAGCGGCTTCCTTTCAAATAGCTGTAATTACCCTTCGCGGCTTAGCGCCACTTATACAACCTAATCTTAGTTTTACATCAGTTAACACTATTTTTCGAAAAGCATAGGTTCGTGATGAGAAATATAGTATTCTTCAAAGATACCCATGGATATATTTGTTTCCAGAAATTGGAAGAAGGTGTACAGAAAGTCTTTTAGTTTTTTTTTGTTTATTTTAAAAAGTCGAATGAGAAACAACAATGCCGATTTAAACAAGGTATGCAGCGCGTTTCATGCTCAGGGTCAAGTCCAGCCCCCTGAAAACAACTCTATAGTCGGGATTTCCTGATTTATTCAACAGGTAATAATCCTAGGAAATTTCCACCCAGGGTCCAGTTGTTCAAAGCTCCATTAACCTAACAGCCAGTTAGATGACGTCATGTCACAAAGAAATGGAAGTCACAGTTACGTCGAGTGAGAACTAGTTCCGGTCAGTTTCAGTGGACCAGTTGACGATGGACGGCAACTAATCAGTCGTAGCTTTGAATGTGACATAATCGCATCTGCGTCTCTGCTCGTCTATCGGCAACTAGTTGCCGTCCAGTTCCAGATAGTCGCGCATGTTCTACTTTTTACGTCCAGTTGCAACTGATCATAAGCAATCGCAAGTGACAAAATCGCTCTATCGACTGCAATCAACTAGTTCCAGTGAGCTGCGTCTAGTCTTTGAGTGTGACATAAAGGCTCAGCTGTCATCAGTCGCTGTCAGTTCTTTCGCATCGCAGTGTGACATAAGCAGGGCTTAACAGACTGTTAACTTAACTGAGCTTTGAGCAACCGGCGCCTGGCCTTTTTCTGAAAAAAAAACCAACAACAAATCCTTTTGAATTCGTTCAGAGAGTGGTGACATGTCGACACGCTGAGTGGAGACTCAGGGAGCATTTATTTGTTTCGCAACGGACACGGTTGCCCATTAGTTATTTTAAAAGTGTCGTTTCCAGTCGATGATAGTTGCCTTTATTATTTATATGTCGGTGAAGTGACAGGATTTACATCACGCATAAAGCGATATTTCACTCCCGTTGAATAACACTTTTTGTTATTTACTTCAAATAGTTCTGCGTCAAAATCCTTCTTTGTTTGTATTATCACGTTACATATGAACGCGTGTCGTTTCACAACGCAACACAAATGCTACGTCAATATCGTCACTTTTTCGAATAACGTTCTTAAATTCCCCGTCACTTTTAAGGCCAATGGGAGTCTCGAAATGTTCCATTGGATGCAGTCCTCTGACGTCAAAACGGTCGAGATTCATGGACTTTTTACTAACGTCACAATACAAAATGTGTTTGACGTCATATAAAAGCTCCACTATCACGAATGTTCTGACGCCAAAGGACCGCTTTGCAAAGATAAAATTACCTCCCTTGCCAACTTCCCGAGACTCCCATTCACACCGGGCATGACGCGACGTCGCCTCGCCTGGGTCTTGTTCACACTGTGCGACACGTTTCATTCCTATGCTTTAACATTGGTAAACTCGCTCAGGCAATGACGTAACAATGTAAACGACTTACGTCAGTAGTAGAAGAAGAGCAGCATTTATTAGTACATAATAAGGAACGTTTGTGCGTTACCATGTAGTAACGGATTACTACATAATAACGTGTCCGGT
>JARFOD010118532.1:0-14740 GCA_031763545.1 Mopalia muscosa | reverse complement strand
ACGTTTAAAGGGAAATTCCTCCTGTCATAGTATTATTTTAAAGTACTCTCCACGCAAGGAGGTAAAAGAGACTTGCCCGGAGAAATGGTAACGAAACTACATGTGCTTATTATGTATGGTCACAATATAGCTATTTGAATCATTTGTAATTATAATACTGCCTTCACTTCATGATTCCTAACTAAGCCTGCTTTTCCACCCCTACTACACCACAGAATGGTAATGTTTAAACTATATTTCACATACAATAATTATCGAGCGATAAAGTAACACAGCCATCCCAAAATTCGGACATCTAAAATTTATGAAACCATTCAATATTTGATCTCATCGTCACTGTTTTAATCTATTAAGGTACCTCAGATCAAGCTCGGAGATTTTAAAGTACCCATTTCAAAGATCTATTTCTGGTCTTTCTACATACAAGGCTGTGCCTTTGACTGGTGGAAGTTGATAAAAATCGCAAACAGCAATGATTGAAACTTTTCCTAAATGTGAGTAGTCTATTGTTTGTTTTACGGGCGTAGACGTCTGTGGAAATAGGTGAGCATTTTATGGTCCACTATTGACACTTCCTCAATAATAAGAATAAGTAACTTTCCAATTTTAGTAGGTAATGTATTCAGTTTGTCTTCACTTAAAGGCTGGTATGGAAGTTTGACATTTTTACCAATTGAAAATGTGGTGTGTATTGTTGAAGCACCAATATTGAATGCAGCCACACGGGTCGGAGCAACAAGCACAACACTGGTGTCACAGGGACATGGCATTGAATGAGCTAGTATTCTAGAAGCTTCGTAGTATATGGATTTGGTGAGATGACTCTTTCCCGTTCCGGCACCACCGGTTATAAATACGTGAAACGGTTCAGGATTTTTACCATTTATTTTATATAAGCACCATTTTCTGATTGTGTAGAAGATTGTTGGTTGCTTTCCATTGATAGACCTTAAAAGGGGTTCAGCTTCTTGTCGACTGATCAAAGGTGTGTGTTTCTCTAGTGTTGTTGTTTCGTGACCGTTCACGAAGGTCGGCAACAACAGCATCGCTTTCTTCATCAAATTGAGGATCTCTCTCATCATCTCGTATATTCACACATTCGAGTCGCTCAGATTCACTTCAGGACATATTTGCGCCCAAGCGTCTTCATAGGGGCCAAATTGTTCCAGTGTGATTTGAGCAGGTCTATTTCATCAGCCTCAAACTCGTATAAAACTTTGTTACGGGTAACTATATGCTTTACTGGCTCAATGGTATCACATTTGACAGATCTTCCAAAACAAAAATTTCCGTATGTTTGGAATGGCGTTGGTTTGAGTTGTTTGTCGTTTCAACGAGGAAGGAAAAGCTGGAGAATACTGTGGTAGTATTTTTATGGCGTCTTTGTTGGTGAAAAGCGAGGATAGCGAATCACAGCTGGCTGACTTTTTGTTCTTTTCTGTATGAAACCCTTATTGTTTTGTAATTCGTGTTTATATCTGCTTTCTGATACCACTTCCTTGTCATAAATGACTGTATTCTGAACAGAACGTTGCTAAAGACATGAATTCAAAATTTCCTCCTATTGCTCGGTTTTTGTACCGGTCAATAATACTGGTCATCCAAATGTCGTCATTGTTTAACTCCTTTTGGTTTAGTTTATCTCCTATAACGTTTAATGGCAAGCTCATTTTCGTGGTTTCTTGGCCAACGCAAATGAACTGCACCTTTCGAGAACATTGTTTTAATTTTAGGTTACACACCCGGTATACTGCTTCCTGTGCGCTCACTTCACGATTGTGGAGATATACTGTTCCTAGGTTTTTCATGGCAGATTTCCCATCCGAATTCCCGTCTTGGTTAATTTCTTTGTGAGTTTGTTCTAAAAGTTGGCTCATCTCTCTTTCGGCTTTTGACATGTATGATACTATGTAAACAACACATGGATATGCGTCTACAACATATTGTTAATCTAATTTCGCGTTCCAGCATTTCAGAATTGTAGGGTTGTACGGATTTACCCAGATGTCATGGAGTTGTCGACGTAAAAAAAACACCGGTTTTTGGGGGGGGGATAACACTAAATGACTGACAATAGATTTCGTTTGTTAATCCTACGTCTTTTAACAGTTCGTCAAGGCACGCGTCTGTTTTATCATCGGTTAACGCCGCCCAAACTTTAGCAAGTTGTTGTTTTGCCCACTCAAATGTCATTGCAGGAGAGACTACATGCGAGTTCCCCGGCATTATTTTACATGGATTACCTGTATTTTGACTATTGGTATTAATTGCATTCAACAGGACGAGCTATTAGGGTTTTGTTAGTTGGTGGACTTGGAAAATTAAAACAACATTTCCTTTTTTCTTACACGATTTGGAGTGTTTTGGACTGTGAGTTTG
Organism: Mopalia muscosa; assembly: GCA_031763545.1. Lineage (NCBI taxonomy): Eukaryota > Metazoa > Mollusca > Polyplacophora > Chitonida > Mopaliidae > Mopalia > Mopalia muscosa. The sequence continues at coordinate 12,361 of JARFOD010118532.1, read as the reverse complement.
AACCTCACTTACAATACGGTTTAGTTCTTCGTCTTGTTCAACAGTAGGCATCCTGCAAGTAACAATACTTGTCAATAAATCTGATTATGTCTTCGTGGCTGTCACGGTCCAACTTTGGAGCATTTTCTATCCAAAACAAAGCATGGACATGTGGATATCCTCTTTGTTGAAATCCTATTCTATAGAAATAGTCTTTAACTTTGCCAATGGGAGCTGCTTCAGACAATATAACTTTCGTTAGAAACAATTGAAAACGATGCTCAAACATTCGAGCGACGGTTACAGGATTACTTCTCAGAACGTTGCATTTTTCAGTCCAATCTAAATTGTTAGCTTTCCTATTGTCACCTTGTTGGCGCAGTATTACTTCAATGATTTCAGGCCATCTCATATCTGCAGAAGAAAACGAGGCAAACCAAGTCGGGATTCCAAGCTGTCTCATCATGGCAAATACGTCCTTTTGCGCCGATTGCCAGAAAGGTGGGGTAGCGCGAATTGGTTTCAAAAATTTGTAACCATTGTCCGTTTTTAGAATTTCGGATAGAGAATCTTTGTTGGGTAGGGTCTGGGCAGCAATTACTTTCTTGCATTTGAAATTTGTCCCTTTTCTCATTGCGATGGAAATACTCAGAATAATTTGCTGAATTTCGGATATGTACTGAGCATAAACAATGTAACTTATACTTCTGGCAAACCTGTTGTCGGCATTCATCAATCTCTGATGTAGATATCGAGGCAATTATGTATTTTGTTTCCGATTGTCGTGAAATGGACCTATTCCACTTGGAAAAAGAGTGGGAATTTGACTCGCCTTTTAGCCTTTGAATAGGACTGTTGTTTTCTGAGAACTGGTCTAAAACTTCTTGTGCACTATCAACAGGCTGTAAACATGTATCAAATACAGGTCCGGACTCATGTTCACTTAAATCTTTTGTGGACACTGGGTCAATGTCTGGTAATTCATCAACGTTGCTGTAAACATCTGCTCTTTCATTTAACAAGTTATCATTGGATTGAACATTTTGTTCAAGGGGAACAAATTGAGATCTCCAATCTTCATTGTAATTAATGTCTGTGTACCATTTATTATTTTTAACCAGAAAATCTAATGCATGTCGCAACTTTGTCTTGTCAACAAACTGATACCCATAATGGTCTTTGTAGCTAAGTTTGCGTTTTAATTTTATTTTTATAATTCGAACGTTTTCTTCATTCCTTTGTTAAAGACTTGTTGTTTTGTTAATATCTGCGGGTACACATACAACAGGACCATGGGCTGCTTGTTGGCCTCCTTTTGGTAGCGCAATCATTTTAATGAACGGAATGTTGAGAGACATCAAGTGCTCCTCCAGCGAGTTCAGTTTTAACTCATGGGGGATAGGTTCAATATTAAAATTGTTAATTACTGCTTCAGAAGGCATTTTCCCACTTTAAATCTTCCGATTGCAGGTGATGCATATCCACAGGTCAGAACAATTGCTACTTTTGAAAGAACAGTTCTTAGCGCAGTATTCAGAACAGTCATGTACATATTGATGAGTGATTGCAGATGTAGCCAAATTATTTACCGATGCTCCATGCTTCTCGAAAGATTTAGGGTTACATTGTACAACCTGGTTTCGAAACAACAGTCGGTGACAAATGCAACAAACACAATCCGGTCAGTGTTTTATTGATTCCATAAAATCCTCGATTACGTAATCCATTTTGTTCGACCTTTCTTTAATTCCAAGACATCTTTGTTTAGTACACGTCGTAATTTGGTCTCTGTGTTGTTGATTAGAACTGTATTTCAGACCGCTTTTGGTTTTTACCTTATTTCGGTGATCGTAATCAGTTTTGTATTTGCTCATACTTTGAGCCTCCATATGTTTTCTGTATTTAGTATCGGTTTTGTATTTGTTTACACTTTGGGCCTTCACTTTGGTTCTGTGTTCAGTACCGGTTTTGTGTCTTAAAGTTATAGCGTTTTTTTAACTGGTACTGTGGATTTCATCATTATTTTCTTTATGAAGTTCATTCTCAGAATATTTTAGCCGTTTAGCTAAATTTTAGGTAAGACAACTCTGCCTTTCAACGCGTTTTTGCGTTTTCCTTTTTTAAGCTTGGTTACATCGATTACTTTCAAGCCATGGCTTGGTTAAATTATGAGAGTGGGTGCCTTCAAAGATATTTGTTTCAGAGTGGTCAATTGTGTGCGAAGAGCGACATTTGGAAACATGGTCCATCATCGCCAGACACGACACATGTAACTGCGTTATAATGTAAATTTTCGTGAACTAAGTATATGCCTGATTGCGTTACACACTTTTTGGCTAAATCAGTTGGTGACCATTTTAACCAGCTCTCGTCGGTTAATGTGTAAATATTGGTTCCGAGCATATGGGCCATGCCAAGTATATCTACTTCTGTAGCCCAAATCCCTGTATAAAACACTTTGATGGTTTGCACATAGTCATTGATCGAAGTAAATGGATTTCTCAGAAAATTATGGAATAGATTTCCTTCTCCTTCAAATGTTTCACTAAATGTCTTCTTAATTTTAAATGATTGATCTCTGAACCGGAAAGCACAAACGAGATAGCTCTGAAAAAGCAATTCCCATCGGCTTTTACTTGGTAAACTGTACAAGGTTTTTTTAATTGTGAAATTACTTGGCTTACAGGGTTATTCCTGAACTGTAATCCTGTTTTGCTACATACTTTGTCGATGTCGTTTAAACTTAAAGGATAAACCCTTTGTTCTGAAAATGATGTATCGAGGTAAATCAAGTCATCTTCTGATGAACTGGATACACACTGATCATTTAACTCGTTGGTATCCGTATGGATAGAAGAAGACAATTCTAAAATCTGACTACACATTTCGACTACACATTTGGCTTTAATTACCACACTGGTTCCTTCACCATCCTCTGAAACCATTCCATTGGAATCTCGACAATGTGAGTCGAAACGGTAAAATCCACTACTCGTTCTAATTATAGAAAATGTTTGTCCCATGAAGGTAACAAAGCAATAGTTGTGCCCAAGAAATGATCTTTCCAAAGCTTCTTTTAAGGAGAGGACTATATGGGGTACGTCATTGTTATCAATACCCTGCATATAACCAACAAACGAATCAGCAAACTGTACATCAAAATCTTTATTATTGACATTTATTTTATTTGGTAAATCAGTAATCAATAAAAGTTCATTTTTACTGTGCATGTTGTGATATATCATCCAGTAGTGAAATTGTCCATATCTAAAGATTGCCACTGCTCAATAGGTTTCATAGTGCTGTAAATCATAGACATTAAACTGTTAACGACACTTGGCGATCCAGGATTTACTCCAAATCGTGGACTGCCTTGGTAGAAAATTCATCGTATAGGAAATGTTGAATACGTAGTTGAAGATGCATAACAATGTACAACTTGTTCACTTTCTGGATGACGATATGGTTGTTGCCTTTCGGCTTCTCGGGGACTACGATATGTTTGTTGCCGTTCCGCTTCTGGGGGACTACGATATGGTTGTTGCCTTTCGGCTTCTGGGGGACTATGATACGGTTGTTGCCTTTCGGCTTCTGGGGGACTACCATATGGTTGTTGCCGTTCGGCTTCTGGGGTACTACGATATGGTTGTTGCCTTTCGGCTTCTGGGTTATATACTGTTTTGGGTCCGTCGACCATACTCGTTTTGGGTCCGTCGACCATACTCGTTTTGAGTTCGTCGACCATACCCGTTTTAGGTCAGTCGACCATACTCGTTTGGGGTTCGTCGACCATACTCGTTTGGGGTCCGTCGACCATACTCGTTTGGGGTCCGTCGACCATACCCGTTTTGGGTCAGTCGACCATACTCGTTTGGGGTTCGTCGACCATACTCGTTTGGGTTCCGTCGACCATACTCGTTTGGGGTCCGTCGAACATACTCGTTTGGGGTCCGTCGACCATACTCGTTTGGGGTCCGTCGGCCATACTCGTTTGGGGTCCGTCGACCATACTCGTTTGGGGTCCGTCTGCCATACTCGTTTTTGGTCCGTCGACCATACTCGTTTTAGGTCCGTCGACCATACTCGTTTTGGGTCCGTCGACCATACTTGTTTTGGGTCCGTCGACCATATCTGTTTTGGGTCCGTTGGGCTTAGGTTTTGCAGCGGATTTGTGGGCCTGTTTTAGGTCGTGCTTAAAAGGGTATTTTATTTTATATGACGTCGGTGTATTCCAACAATAATTGACACTTGCACAACCAAGACGTGAATTGTTTTCATACTGTTAGAGAGTTAATCTTCCTCTAGTGCTTAGTACAAATAACCTTGCCTTTCTTCAAACAAACGGACCTAGTATGAACCAAACCCACCTGGAAACATTCAGTATATTGTAATACAAAGCTGTGCAAGTTAAAGCGATTTTTATTGCAAGCGTGAAGTAAAACACGTTAGCGAGAGCCCCACCTTGCTAAATTGCAACAACTTTGCGTGGGATTTAAAATCAAGCAATATGACTATCTTTTTTACAGAAAAAAACATCTGTTAATTTGTTGGTCAGTTATGGTCATTATGGTCATTTGTCGTTTACAAAGACTTCTTCCGCATACGCATAAGTTAACAAGCTTCTGACCAATCAAGTGCATCAGATTTTCCACTATTCTAAATCAATTAGAATTTCCTAATTAAATATCAAAAACAGAAGGCAATATCTCAAATGTTAGAAACATGTTTTTAAAACCTGTATTATCAGAGGAAAATATTTTTTTTTGTGAATTAGTGTGGAGATAAATTCACACCACTGTACAGTAAGAGGTAGAACTGGGAAAATATTTAAATCCAGCCTGAACTATCGACATATAATTAAGTGCAGGCTTTTTGTGGTTTGTAAAGTCATTAAATGAATATTTTCCAGTTGTTTATAGAAAACCCCTACCCCACCGTGTTGTAGATTCTTGAAGTTAGAAAACATGTCCGTGCTCTTGTCGTAGCTGAGATATCGTGGCTTATGATGAAAATGAAAATCTTTGATTACAACAGAATCATCATTTTGTGCATCTGAAAGCCAAGTTTCTGTAACACAGATAAAGTTGGCTTTGGTGAATCGCTGGTCCTCTCTGATATCAGGGATATGTGGTACAATACCTTGCACATTAAGTACAGCAGGGAAATTGACGGGATCTTGTGCTATTGGCAAAATAAAAGGATCCATCCTTATTATGGAATCCTGTATTTTAAGATTAGAATACAAAGCTGTTGGTTTGAAATCTTGTGAAATGAGGCCATCAGCCGAAGTTAAATGACTAAGAGCGACATAGGCTTGTCCAAGAGCAATTTTTTTTTTTTTAAGAGACACAACAGCATGTGCTACTGTTAAGCCTTGTACTTTATGCACTGTGGATGCCCATGCTAGCTTAATAGGAAACTGTCGCCATACGCCACCTTTGTTATTTATGGTGTCTTCTTGTGGCTCTTATAAGTGAAATACCCTTGAGTACGACGTTAAACACCAATCAAACAAACAAACAATCGTGTGGCTCTATTGGTGTGCAACCTACAGGAATATCTGGTTTTGTTTCACGCAACTTACTCCCAGCCTTTTCACTATCAAACTTAATATAAATTTGTGAAGGGAAGGATGAATCTTTAGAATGTAATATTCTTATTAGTGTCCCGAAAATTCCATTAACAAGTCCATCATCCAAGCTTACATTTTTAGTTAACATTAGACGAGCACCTATTCTAAGTGTAAGCGTTTAAGTCAGACTAGAACCGTGTATCAGTGAATGAAGTTTGTCTCTTTTTTTGTAGCTTTCCAGACCGAGAATCTCGTGTGTAATCCTGTTCATGAATAGAAATTGGATTATCACACACACTGTGTAAGATTTTCATGTTATGTGCATCAACTTCAGCGTTGGTAGGGAATATGTGCAAAGCATCTATGGGAGATTCACCGGTTTCAAAAGAACGCTTCGTCTTCGATCGAAATTCTTTCATTAGATTTAATTGTTCTGATTGAATTAAGGCGACGCGCAGTCTGCATCGTCTTTTTGGCAATCATACAATCTTAATGAATACTTTGAGGTCGACGTGTAACGTAAACGTCTATGGAGAGTGAAACCAATATTAGCTCTGATGAGAACATAAGTCCGGTTTACAGAGTGATGTATGTCTATGTGTCCCTGATACCCTATATTAACGTCCATAGACATACTTATTCATAGCGAACAAGGTGAGCAATGATTTGGCTGTTACTTTAGTGGAAATATAATTATTTTAACCCAGACATATGTATCAATAAATCTTGATTGTAAAATGAAATATAAGGTACAGAGTGTTAACACGTGTCTTAAGAGTTGAACAAAAATTCATTTAAACAATTAAAATATGTATACATGACATTGGTGTTATTTAATTGTTCTGGTTTTATCATATAGGTGTGCTCTCGAAATATGGTTAATGCTGGGTATTGATGAGGAGGAAATAAGCTCGCAGATCAGCATGTATCATCATTCAGACACTGACTGATTCACGATGAGTTCACCATGTAGGTGATGAAGTAAACTGGAAGGAGCCAGTCCAAGCTATCAAGCTAGCATTTAGTCACCACACAACTATGATCCACAGTGGAATTAGCAATTATAGCCGTTTATTTACTGCGTAGTTCAGAGCTGTTTTCTGGGGGTGTTAAGAGACTATAGACACATTCCGCCTTGCAGCAAGCAGTTCACTGTGTAACTAAATCATTGACTTGTTTGATTTTGAGGAGATATTGTATTATTATATTGAATAATATACTGTTAGAATGCTTTACTGATGAGTAATCCATTTTACCAACCCCAGTACTGTGTACTTTGACAGGGGAATATTTTTTAACAGATTGTAGTAGATCAATTCCATTGTGTTTTGTTGCATCTTCCCTAGTCATTTTATCCTAATCCTTTGGTTTCTGGAATCTTATGATAACACATTTTACAATTGTAAAAAAAAAAATACCCAAGCAAATAATATGCATGTTTGACATTACGTTTGTCTACAATACCACATTGTACATTGAACACTTGAGGATGCAAGTGGGTGTTGTCTCCGAAAATAAAATTCAATAGTAAACGGTTTGTGTGGAGTTGAAGGTGGAATAAAAGCGGAAAGAGAGAATGATCCAATTTGTATGCTGTGTTCTTTCCATTGTTCCAAATTATGATAACACGTTGGCCATCTCCATGGTGTGCAATTGTGTTAAGTTCTTAACGTCCCCCGTGGCTAAAACACAGCCGGGACGTACTTGTTCTTGACAAAGGAAGCCACGGCAATTAAGCAGTTTTGTGGATTTTGAAGAGCATGCAATACATTCCAGTCCAAGTTATTAAATGGTGGACCCTAGACGACAGACTGGATACTGTTATTGGCATCCTGGGGTTACCATAGCTTCAAATAATTCCCTTTTCCTGGGTGCATTTTAAGCAAAGCTTTACCTTTGGATTATGTTGTTTATATATGGCTTCGGCTAAAAATTTTAAAATACCTTCAACACGTTTAATCCTAACAAGCTCAACATATTCTTTAGAACATGATACACGTTTTGTTAATTTAGTCGTGTAAAAAACATCACTGATACGAAGCTTTGAAGGGGAAGATCAAACAGATTATTGTGCTTTACAATTGTTGACAACTTTAACAGTACAAAGTAAGAGAAATTATCAAAGAACCAGTTTTGTTGTGTAGATAATTCTGTTCACGTTACACAGTGTCACTGTACTATAATGATGTCGGACCAAAAGGGGGTTAGCACATGGCTGTGACAAAATGCAACCATAACGACATGACTAAAGCTTTCTCTTGGAAACAAGTCTGATTTCCAGACCAGAAGATCAACATACCTGTACTGTTTACCATTGATCAGCTCACAAACCAGCTCCACCATTGGAACTTTAGATTCTGTCTTACCTTATATGGTCTTCAGGGATATGCCGACTTATCACAATTTCCGTATTCAAGTTGAGTCTAGGTATCACTAATCACGGGAAAGTCAAAGCCCTTGATCCCAACTAAGCTGCAATGTTTTCTCTTAATGGTCAACCACTTGAAATGTTGGGTAACTCATATGTACTGTACCCTATGCTCCATTAAATCACCCTTATTCTGATTTGGAACAGATAGTAAAATAAGGTTGATTCATCAAACATAGAGAAACTCCGATTTATGCCAGTCTCCAGACGACTAAAATTGAAGTTTTTACATTTCTCAAAAACAGTAATATTTCTCTGCTTTTAAATTTTTACAAGCCTTAAGTTTTCAACATCCCAAAACTTTAACATTTCCAATAAAGGTTTCTTTATCACCAAATATTTTGCCTTTCTCACAAGAGTTCAGTATTTCATTATCTTTCTTCATTGTTACCTGGACTGAAATGTCTATATATCATAGGATTGAATTTTTCTCATAGGACTGAATTGTTTCTATATATCCGAAGTTATATTTTTCCCACAGGACTGAAATGTTTCTATATATCCGAAGTTATATTTTCCTGCAGGACCGAAATGTTTCTATATATCCGAAGTTATATTTTTCTCACAGGACTGAAATGTTTCTATATATCCGAGGTTATATTTTTCTCACAGGACTGAAATGTCTCTATAAATCTGTAGACATTTTTTCCTAGACTGAAATGCCATATATCTGAAGATTTTGCAATTCTCGCTGGATTGTAAAGTCTCTATATCTCTGAAATTTTTACTTTTCTCACACAATCAAAAGATTTCTATATATCTGTCGTGTTTACATTTTCCCAAGGACTGAAATGTTTCTCTTTACATATATATTTTTTGTTGTATTTTACACAGTACTGAAATGATTTCGTCACCATGGTTGGCATATTGTGGTCCTATAAGGAACTATATGCATACTCTTTTTCAGTCTAATACAGCATCAAAAGAACGTAGCTATGCTATGTGTGCCCTATTCTTTAAATGCCATTGAACGAAGTTATGAATAACACTTATTCTCATTACAACGATGTAAGTAAAATTAGGACATACATACTACAAGAAAAACCATTGTTCATAACGTAAACAGGTTTATGTCTCATGAAATCTCATCAACAGTTGCTTAATATATATTCATTAACAGAAACTTACATGTAACTGCATAATACAATGCAACATATGTTTCCATAATAACTTTTGGTATAACTGCACAAATGTCCGTGCATATCGAACAACAACTGAGATATTCACGGACATTTTAACGTAACTATTATCAGACATTTGTCATATCAGAGAGTTTGTTTTGGAATTCTGTCAATAATAGATTATCAGCGTTCTATGGATTCAATTTGAGGCTGTATTGACTGTCGATTGTTTTATAAATCCCCTATCAAATTACACTCTCGCATACCTCACTTACCAGTGTATGTTTTTCTTGTCACTGATATCATATATTGTGAGATCCTCTGAGACAACAATTTATGGTGTGCAGCGGGGGTGTGTTATCTCTGTTATGGTGTGGCGGATTTAGACAAATAAAAGCAAAACTTGTACTATGCTAAACAATGCCAGGAGTTCTCGATATAAAACAGTGTATCCTCTATTTATTAGGAAAATATTATTCTTTTATTTAATATTTGACAGACTGATTATACGAAAACACAAAAATATGATTACTGATGATCATCAACCAGGAATGGGTTGTGAGATACACGATGGTTATTCATGTCGGTTGTGATTATCCAAAATGAGTCAAACAGTAGCTTTAAACACAAATACAATCTTGATTTAAGGCACGGTTTAACATTAACCCTAAGTATGACTGTCCACAGAACCAGTAGAAAAATATAACAACTGTATCAGCTCTTTCTTTGCTTCCGCTCCACACACCTCAAAGTCCAAGAGTATTTAAGTCAATTCTAAACTCTACGTCTTGGATCAACTGATTAAAACACCGCTTCCCTCTGAGCTCGCTCCCAGCCTTCGTTACAAACACACAAAAAACTCTACATTGCTTTCCATACATAATGATTGGTCTGTTGAGGAATTTCACCCAGAATTGATGTGTAATTAAACGAAGTGTTTATATATTTACTCAACTTATCCCAAATAATGCTAATCACGCTACAGAAAAGGTCAAATTATATTATTAATTATATTATTATCGGTTTTGGTCTCTCTATCGTCAATTCGATTGGAGCCCAATCCGGTTTAATCGAAATGAAGCAGCTGATATATTGAGCAGAATTTCATCACATCTTCTATTTGCTCTAAACATCAGTCTTATTATGCTTTGAGATCAAAGCACTCTCCGAATTCTAAAGTCGTTTTGTCCCTTAACTTCATGACGAGACGTCCACGAGTAGATACATTTTTAACACAATCTAGAAAACAATTTATTCAGTCTGTGCCTGTCTCCGTACTTTACGCTATATTATTGTGTAATATATCTTTATTAGCTGAAAATGCATTATCAGCATGAAACTTAGAGGGCAGAATAACATCTTGTTAGCCACGATTCCCTGCGACGGTTGATTGACAACAGCTAACTATACCATGATCTAAATACCTCTCATCTTCCTCTTTTTTAAGATAACAATAAGTTAACGCGGTATTTAGATATAACTGTATACTAGTGACCTCTGTGCTTAAGGTCACGGGGATCGGATATGTCTTTTGTTGTTTGTCAGGTATTTTACTTCACTTATTGGGCCGTCATACGTGTGAAATAACAATAAGCACGGCGTTAAATCCCAATCAAATATTCCCTGTGCCCAATTGTTGTTAAAAAAGAGTTCTATAGGAATGTTGTTGTAAATAGGACACATAAACCGGCAGAAAAAATCTGAAATGGCCCGGATAGAGTTCGGTGATTACTCACCAGATAATGGAATATCTTGTTCTAGAATCCTATAAATGGACGTTACGACTTCACTGAGTTCTATATAGGTTGCTGTAAAGAGGATATATTTCAACCGTCCGATTTACACCGAAATCGTCGGGAGAGGTTCGAGGTATTATTTATCAGTTATATGGCAGATCTTGGTCTAGAATCCTGTCAACGGACGATGCGACTTTACTGACAATCCTAACCGTGGTGTTTGATTTGTCATCAGTTCAATACCAGACGATCCCCTCTGAAAAAGATACAGCGTGATGGTTGTTTTATGTGTTTTTGTCACATATATGATCTGCAGAGGTAGAGACCCACAGAGAAAGTAATGAATAAATAATAAAGCATTTGTGTAATAGCTCTTTATCCGAGCGATTTATGTTTTATGAAACATTTCTATCGTTTTTAGAATTATGCAGAAACAAAGTTTAAGACTAATGTATGTTTTATGCAACGTTTATGTAGAGAGCCACAGAGGCAGTGATAGATAGTTGGAGACTAAGGTTATTTCAATCAGAGGGAGCCATGCTTGTCTAATGGCTAATGAAACCACCGCCACCCCCTGCACCAAACAAAGACACGACATCAAGAACAGATCGGAATCTTGTTGACTTATCTGAGCTGAGAACACAAGGGCAACAAACAAGCCCTCCAGCTTCCGGCGAGGCTGCAGTGGATATACCTGTTAAGAGTCATTTCTCTCGTGGGTAGAGATCAGCAGAGAGACCCTATTCATCAATCATTTATCGGTGATTTGCACCTCATCGCAATAAAGTAGATGTGATCAAAATTTTCTGCTGGTAACGGCTGTTTGAGAACACGTAGGCCATCATTTTGATGTGCATTTGTGTTAAGTTATCAACGTCCCCCGTGTCTAAAACACAGCCGGCGCGTAATTGTTCTTGACAAAGGAAGCCAGAGCAAGCAGTTTTGCTGATCTTGAGGAGTGTGCAAAACATTCCAGTCTAAATTATTTAATGGTGGGCCCTAAACAACAGACTGGATACTGTTATTGGCATCATGGGGTTACCATATAGTTTCCAATAATTTCCTTTTCGTGGGTACTTTTTAAGCATACCTCTTCCTCTTGGGTATGTTTTCAATACACGGCTTCAGTTAAAGTTCTAAAATTATCTTCAACACTGTAATCAAAACAAGCTCAACTTACTTTTAAGAACATGATAAACGTTTTGTTAAATTAGTCGTGTAAAAAACATCGCTGATATGAAGCTTTAAAGGGGAAGTTAAAACAAAATGATGTCGGACCAAAATGTGGCTGTGATAAAATGCAGCCATAACGACACGACAAAGCTTTCTCTTGGAAACATTCCAGCGAAATCTAATTTCACGACCAGAAAATCACAATACCAATTGGCCGTTGGTTTATCATTGATGTGCCCACAAACCAGTTCCATTTTTAAATAATTAAATCCTAATGCGATGGTCTTACCTTAGGGTTGTCTTGAAGGATAGCCCCACTTATCACAATTTCCGTATTCAAGTTAAATCTAGG
>JARFOD010118511.1:0-14743 GCA_031763545.1 Mopalia muscosa | reverse complement strand
CTCAAGGCCTCAGCCTTGTATACTCAAAGAATTCCTCTCATCCTGCACATCTTCTCCGAAGATGCTGGGATGAGAGGGGGAATTGTCTGCTAGACCCAAAAATCAACTGGTAATATCATATTGAATAAATTTCCAAACAGTTTATCTTGAATGGCACTCTAACGTCTTGACATTATAAAGTTATCAATAAGATGTGGTATTAATTCATCATTAAACGACTCCCTACTGACAGCTTAATATAATGTAAATTTTAGGATGAGCCGATTTAAATTAATAATGATGTAATTTATTATAATGTGGCTTCCAATTAGTTTAAATAGTTTTACTTTTCACTTTTGTATTCAAAGATTTACCTTTGTATTTGTTATTTTAGGTGTAGATTTCCAGGTGAGGAATATGGTTGTAGAGAATCAGGTAATAGCTTTACAGCTCTGGGACACAGCTGGACAGGAAAGGTGAGAAACCATGATATACAGTTTGGTTAATTCTGACCTCTACAACAAACATCACATGTTTGTTTTTGAGAAGATAAGATTTTTTTTGATGAAACGATTGAATAACCAGTTTTATTAGATTATTCTGATTATGTGAAGTCGGTTATATACTTATATTTTGTCTTAATAATTTGAAAATTCCACTAAGCATTAAAATACTGCTTCATCGAATCAGTTGATTTTCATTACCTGCTCTTCTCTAGCAAGCAGCTGCCGTTATTATGGCGGGTGGCTGGAGGGGGCTTCATGTTGCCCTGATGCTCAGAGCTTAAGGGGAACAGGAAGCCGATATGTATGTGGTGTCTTTATTGCATCATGCCGTTGTCCTGTCTTGTCTTTGAAGCCGGTGGTGTAGAGGGTGTCATATAAGTGAAATAACCTTGAGTTATTTAACCAATGAAACATGTATGTATAATTCATTATAGTGGCTTAACTTTCAAATGGAAATTTAATCTTTAATAGATTCCGAGGTATCACAAAGCAATATTTCCGTAAAGCTGATGGTGTCCTGATCATGTATGACGTCACATCAGAAACATCCTTTATGAGTGTCCGTAACTGGATGCAGAGTGTCCATGAAGGTACCGAGGAGGGCACAGTTCTTATCATTGTGGGAAATAAAACAGACCTTCTGGAAGAAGACTCCAAGTCTGTGGTGAAGAAAAAAGATGGCATCAAGTTGGCTGATGTAAGACAAATAACCGATATTTCTGTATTTGTGTATATTTATAAACGTGTGTGTTTGATGTATGAAAGTAGACATTTACTGAAAGAGCTTGGGGAAGATCGTCTCCTGTGATGTACTTTCCCTGTAATATAAATGAAATGATCTCCAGTACTATGTAACACTGGGAAGAAGGAAAACTTGTTAGACAATGGTATAGCAGTGCTTGTGTGTACAATAGAAAAAAATTATGTTATAACTATATAAGTTATACAGGTCCTTTTTGTCAAAGGTGTGTTTCTACGTTTTGTTGAACTCACAAGTGAGAATTTAAATGATTCTATCTAAATTTATTCCTTTAGACATCATTGCAAAATAATATAACTGGTCTTTTTGTGATAATGAAAAGATAGATATCATGACAGTGCTCTAAGGTCATCACTGGGCCTATGGCCGTGGTTTAGTTATAGCATGTGCGCTTTTTAATCCTGCTTCAATGTACCATTCACGGGATTGAGTCCATCTGTCGACCATCAGATGAGCCAGTCCCAATTTGTGGCTCCGGCAATGGCGGAGTGGTTTTTAGGAGGCTATTTCCTGGTTTTCCACCGTAATAAGGCAAGGTGCAATGTGAAGTGGACAATCCGTTGTCATATATGTGAAATACCCTTGAGTATGACATTAAACCCCAATCAAACAAACAAACAAACAAATCATCATTGTAGTGCTTTATTTGTGCGATAAGAAATAACCTGACGAAAATACAAATTGCTTATTTATGTTACTCTTATCAGTCTTATGTCTTTTAAGTGCCCCAGGTAATAACTTGTATATAGTATATATTTAAAGTATATCCTTTTATTCTCTCTTCTAGGAATATGGGGCTTTTTTCTTTGAAACCAGTGCTAAATCCGGAGATAATGTTAGAGAAACAATAGAGGCAATGGCTAGGTAAGATAAAGTCAAAGGGCGGTTTGTTTGGAGCGTTGAGACGCTGTCTTTACTATGTTATGGAGGAAGGTTACCCTGCCTGAATGCCACACTTTTATACTAGTGAATTACTCATATTAAGCATGTTGTAATACAATAAATAAATTTATCAGTCAATCAATTGGTTAATTCTCAAATTTTTTTAGAAAAATAATACCGGTTTATATGAATGTTATTGGATTTAATGTGACCAGAAATTCCTGGTTGATACCTAACCTAGTATTGCCCTAGGGGTCGCTAGGCTACTGGGCATTGGGCAACATGATAACCATCTGTTGGTGACTGCATTTATGCCTTGTAAATGTTTATCGGCTGTGTTGTCGTGATTGGTTTTCTATACCCATTCATCAGGCCAGCCGTCAAATGAGTGGAATGACCTTAAATGTGAAAAAAGGAACCCTTTATTGGCACTTGTTTTGTGATGGTTTCCTCCCTCTACAGGACTGGCGCTCTTATGAGTGAAATAACCCTAAGTATAGCATAAAATCCTTATTAAACCAATGACAAAGTTGACTGATTTGTATCACATAAGTTTTTTTGTTTAATATTGCATTTATTGTGTGGCTAATTGGGGCTACTCTTGGGAAACATGTACAATTGTCTTTGTCCCTGTGGGATAATGAAAATTCCTTTAGGCACGGGCCCTCTGGCTATGGGCAGTTTATTTGAAGAGTAACAATGCTGTTTTTACTTAGCACTTGTGGAAAATTAACTTTCCACCATAAAGGAAACGCTCCACATCTTGGTTGTGCTACTGTCAGTTATTATTGGAATACACTGCCATCATACAAGCGAAATACCCTTAAGCACTGCATTAAATGCCAATCCATCAATCTTTAAGCACACCAATCCATCTGACATGTTTTCTGATTTCAGAATGTTGAAGGATAAAGAAGACAAAGAAATTGAGAATGCACTGAAGTTAGGTGATACTCCGAGGAAAAAAAACTGTTGTCAAAGAAACTGAAAGAACTGTTGTCAAGAAAGTGAAAATCATCCAGTAGATTCCTCAAATGTGAACTTACAATATTTATCAAATTAAATGATTTCTGTTATTATTTGAATATATTGTAAATTTACTAAAGAGGATCAATTTTCACTGCTGTTTGTGTTGTTGTTGTTGTGGAGTTTGCAAATTATGATTGTGATCATGCGCAATTAATAAGTAACACATCATGTATTGTTTTGTTTCTTAAATCACATATCAAGAATTCCATCCATGTATAATATACTTTTATTTGGGGGGAAATCATAGTTAACGGTTGTTGTTACTTAGAAATTACATATTTCTCTTTTTGAATTTTATCGCTTCCCCTCATTTTGAGTTGAAGATTTATTTTGTCTTGTTTCACAGAGAAAAGAGTTGATGTGGAACAGTCTTGACTTTCCTCATTCTCAACATTTTTAGTAATTGTTGAAAATATCTGAACTAGTTACCTAATCCTTTTATTAATAAAAACACGGGACCTATGAATCTAATCCTATTATTAAATACAATATGCACAACTTTTTTTGTTATTGTTAAAAGTGAAAATATTCTGTTTAATGTGATACCATGATGTACATATCTCTCAGATCTCTTATTGTATTTTTTAGAAATATATTTTACCAATTGTGTGCAATATTGCTTACATCTTGTCCATTACATACGGTTGTGGTGTGTTTCTTACATATTTACCTTTGTTATTCGGGTATGTTTGAATTCTTATACATTATAAAGTCTATCAATAGAAAAGTAGGATAACAATCAGTTGTAAATTGTATGTTTTACCCAGTTGCAGGGAATTTTAACATGCTTTTGTTAAGTTTCCATACAGTTATAGCCAATAGAGTATTAAATTTTGTACTTATGTACTAGATCTATACTGACTGTTTCAATAGTTAAACAGGTTTTCTTTTTTCAAGTAGACTAGCAGCCCGTGGCCTTGGCTTAGTGGTAGCTAGTGGGCTTGCTAGTCCTACTTTGATGTACTGTTCACAGGATAAAGTCTGTTTGTCAATGGTCAAGTATATGTGGGAGTCACACAATGTGGCTCAGGCTATCACAGGGTTGGTTTTAATGAGGTTTCCTTTCGGTTTTCCTAGGTAATTAGGCAAGGAGCAGTGTGAAGTGGACAATCTGTCGTCATATAAGTGAAAAAACCTTGAGTACGACTTTGAATCCAGTTAAACAAACAAATCAATCTAAACAGACATTTAACTTAAGAAAGTAACCTGAATTCAGTTTGGCTTGATCTCATGTTCAAAACCCAGGAAAAAGAATACCTGCTAAATTTGTTCCCATTTTAGGAATAAATATAAAACATTTTAAACGTTGATCTATAATCATCCTTATTACATTTTGAAGGTTTTGTTAGCTGATCATTCATAATTTCGTTTATGGGACTTGTTTTTTTAACCTACACATATGTATTTGAACAATTTTTAAATATTTTTTGAAATTTTAATCACATACAGAACACATCAGGATTATTTTAATTTTACACTTTTTGTGGGTTATTGGCCTATTTTATGCATTTTACTTCATGATACCAATATTTAAAAGTTTTTAAACTTCATGTCATTTAAACTACTCAAATTATGTTGACCTAATGCCAAGCCAACTGTTATTAACTGTTGATTTCACAGTACAACATACATACATGTACATTTTTACTATGTATATAAAACTAAACGTATATTAGCATATAAAATGATGTAGTTTTCCAAATTTAATTATTTCAATGACAGTCTTACATTGCAAATAGGAAAGTATCAGATAAAAGTATTTGATTTGAGTATTTTAATTGAATATTTTAGCTATTTTCTATTTTATTTTTTTCATTTTTGTCTTCAAGAACAAATTTTAATGATAACAATTATTATTTTAATTGTATATGTGTGATATTTGAGATATTCAAGTGTATCTGAAAGCCTCACCAAGTCATGCTTTCTGAAAAAGTATATTCATCATATTAGATATTTTGACATATGCACTTTGCCTTTTTCGCCTTGGTGTCAGATCTCAGTATCTGCAATGTATGCATTGTAGGTGTGACCATGTGGTCAGTTTTATATATCAATCTTCATGTTACCTCAGCAGTTGGTTGTTGAAAGCTCTTAAAAGACCAGGATCTATTTCAGTTATGTGCCTACAGTTTCTTATAGTTGAAATTGAAGTTTATGCTATTAAGTAAACAGGGCGCTTGTATGAAGTTTTGTCAAGAGTCGTGAAATTAGACCCCACTCCAGGTACAACAACATTTGTCTGTTTCCGGGTGTAGTATATGCTATATACAAAGGCATGGGGCCATATTCCTTCAAGTTGAAGAATATCTAGCCAAACATCAACCTTTCTCTTTCTACTGAAATAAAATTGAATGTGAAATAATTAGTTTTTATTTTAAAAATTTAAAAACTCACAATCTGTAGTTTTCGTCACAAAAAAGTAAGAAATTGTTGTTTTTGTTCTTTAGTAATACTGGACAAATCTTAACTTTAAGAAATATTTAAGTACCTGCATTATTGGTATACATGTACTCCCTTTCTGTCCATCTGCCTATCTGTAGACAAAATTGTTGTTCAGCCCCATAGTCAAAATTTTTGGTAAATGAATTTGAAATGTGTACATTTTATGCGGTTTAATATTGGGAACATGTTCGTTTCTGCTAAATAGGACTGACATGTTCAGAATTACTGTTAACATGTCAGTGTTTATATTCCAATGATTTTGCCTTGTCAGCAGTTTAGGCATGTACAGATGAATTCAGAAAAGTCCGAACACAATTAACTGAAGTACACTATTGCTCCAAGCACGACCATGTCCAAGACTTGAAAGCTAAAAGCGCCTTTATTAAAAGAATCAATGTTCAAGCACACTACATGTATTCTATACACTGTCTAATTTTAAAGCCATATTCATAAACAAAGTGAACAAGTAATTTGTCAATTGGGCTTATTATAACTGACTATGTTTGGAGTAGATTTGTGATAGTCACACTCTTGTAAAGTCTGACGTATATATATATATATTTATATATATTCATTTCAGTACTTACCTATAGACAGAGATTGCTAGTTTGTCTTTAGAGAGTGAACTATTCTGTCTTGTGTCTCTGTGGGGCTTTCTCTGTTCATAATGGTCCACAGTCAAGAAATACCTTGATTTTATCCAAAAACAGAGAACTATGGCTTTCTCTATATTAATAAACTTTGGAAATTTTTTAAAACTCTGCAGTAATAACCTAATTAATTCGTCATTCAAAGAAACCTCAAATACTGCATAGGTTTGATGTATTTTGAGGGCAAAATAGTTTCTAATATCAATTCATTAATGGACGAAACAGTACAGCAATCAACAAGCGCTAGACCAATGAACCTTCTCACAGACAGAAAATTGTATTATATTTTATACTATGCCTAATTATAAAGCTTACATATATTTTTTGTTTGACATATCATTTAAGAACAAAACCGCAAGGGAACAAAACTTTGTTACTAAACAATAATTTTGTATTCTTGGGCATATTATTGTTATTGTTTGTATTGAATATGATGGGCAATAGAAATGTGTTAGCATGTTTTTAGCTAAGCTTTATGTTATGAGGAAATAATGTCATGTCTTCCAAAGAGTCTTAGCTTGTGTTATTTTACCTGAAAATCATGTTATAGGCTATTACAGAGGAACTGGCGAAATAAAGGGAATTCATTACATACGTGTTCGTGTACTTTGCTTTAAATATCTTAAAACAAAATAAGTGGCCGTGGCTTAGTGGTTAGCGTGAGCGCTTACTAATCCTACCATCCACAGAATCGCGTCCGTCTGTCGATCATCAGCTATATGAGTGAATCGCGAGGCTGTTTTTTAGAGGTTTCCTCCCGGGTTTTCACCGCAATTAGGCAAAGAGCAGTGTCAAGTGCACAATCCGTCGTCATATAAGTGAAATACCCTTGAGTACGATGTTAAACCCCAATCAAACAAACAATCCTCCTGGGTTTTCACCGCAATTAGGCAAAGAGCAGTGTCAAGTGAAATACCCTGGAGTATGACAATAAAGCACAATCAAACAACCTTATAAACCAAATGATTAAGATGACGTGTTTTTCCAAATGTGTTCAGTCAGCATGTAAAAGCTTAATTCCTTGGTTGCTGTAAATATAACACTTATTGATTGCAATTAAATACAGGAGTCGCCTGGCTATAGAGGGCAACGAGCTTCAGATTCAGTCCTCAATCTGCGGGATTGTTCTAAATCCTGTATTTAATGACGTCATAAGAATCGACTTATTTGAGGCCACCATGAATAAACACTGGTTGCTATGACAACTAAAAACAACCTTCCTCTCTATGCAATAACTCCTAGCACGTTTCCAGGATCGATAAGTCCGGGTGGTAATCAATTATGATGGTAAAGGATCGAAATTATGAATATTCATTTTTTCTGAACCAAACAGTATATCCTACCAAAATCTTACCTTCAATTAGTTATTACCCAAATTCAACGATTTAGGCAAAAAAATATATATTAATGCTGTTTTTTTTTTATCTATCACAATATAAAGAATATATACGATATACCTACGGCCCTTAACATTTTGAAGGAAATGTGATTAAGCCGGAGGCTTTCTTTCCTGACCTTAATCAATGCGATTTAATAGACAGCTAGTTAACTCAGCAGTGAACTACACGAATGCCTTCATAAACACATGTATACAAATCCACAATTCAACCTTAATTGGAAAGGTAAACATTAATGTTCAAATCCAGAAATAAGCAAACAAAACATGCAATTTGAGATGACGCGTTGTAGCCTGTCCAACTGACCCTTCGGGAGGGAGCCACGTCTTGGGTGGTAGTTATGACGCACCTTGGTTGCCAGAGCATGGTACCGAGAGTGGTTTCCTTTGCCCTTTGGGACCTCTGGCTAAGGACAGTTTGTTTGGAGAGGAGCAATACTGTATTTACCTAACACTGGAGGAAAATTTACTTTCCAACATCATGGAAACTTTTTACATCTTGGTTGTGTTAGTGTCGATTATTGTCGGAATACATGTAAGCGCCGTCATATCAGTGAAAAACCCTTTAGTATGGCACAAAACACCAATCGATCAATCAGTTTGCCCTTTGGGCTGGTAGCAGCCTATTAAGCGGCATATCATTCAGTGCTTCATCTGTGAAACCCCATTAAAACAACGCCTATCCTAACCGTGCACAAATCAGTGTTACGCAAAACGGGCCGATTGATTTGCAATAAATGATGGCTGAAGCCTGCGGTTTGGAGTCGTGCAAAACTTGATTTATAGCCCTACAATTCGCTAACACAAAAATTAATCCAAAATCCAATTTATATTGATGACTGCGATTTGGTTAACTTTATATGTAAAGAATGATAGATGCTTGGTAAACGCCAATGCAGTATAGATTCCTACAGTGAATATTAAATGTATATCACGTGTACAATCCAAGAGAACTTTATTCCCAATCGTCTTATGTTGATTCCACTAATTTTTAAAATTATTTATGCCAATTATTAATGGAATTGTTACATCTTGTTGGATTTTTCAGTATTTATTTTTCTATATGCTTGTGGTGATTAACACTCTAGGGAAGTACATCAGTATATAAGTGAATAACAGCGAACACAGCGTTAAACCCCC
Organism: Mopalia muscosa; assembly: GCA_031763545.1. NCBI lineage: Eukaryota > Metazoa > Mollusca > Polyplacophora > Chitonida > Mopaliidae > Mopalia > Mopalia muscosa. The sequence continues at coordinate 5,959 of JARFOD010118511.1, read as the reverse complement.
CCCCCCCCCCCCCATTAATAAAACCAGTGTTTCCAGGACCGTGTATATCATGATCGGACGGTTTCATTTCCGCTACATTTGAATGTAATATTGATATACAGCAATATCACAGAAAGTAACAAATTAAACCTTCAACTGAACTGTGATATCGCCAAAGCAAGATTTAATTTCTTTCCTTAAAAATCTGTTAGGCTCTATGTCAATAATAAAATTTGCGACGTACATCATCTGATCTTAGTTCACATTGTTTGATTGTATTTCTTCTGTTATCGTGATGAAAAAAAATTGTGTTCATATATGTGATGAAAATTTAAAAACTATATATATCCCCGTTACGTCTATAATATAATTGTCGCGTTCATCATTTGATATTAACCTACATTGTTCTTCAGCTTTCGTGATCGAACAAAACGCATTGGTATTGCCGACACTTGCTTTGTTCTATGATAAACCATTCCAGCGCTAGCGCATCTGGTTCTTTAGGGTTAACAGGTAAAGATAACTCAGACACATGATGGAACTATGTATATTTTAATATTGATTGGCATACAATTTCAGCGTCAATGAGTTATATACAGAAGAAGGTACTGGCCGGTGTTAACCAATTTCTATAGGCTAGTCTCTGGCCGGTGTTAACCAATTTCTATAGGCTAGTCTAAGTCCAATCTTAGAGAATCAGATATTTCGTCCCTTTAGCTGTAATAAAATTCACGCCTAACGCTAAATCCCAGTTGGTGGAGAATCGCGAAATACAACGTCCTGTAATAAAATACCATGTGACGAGAGCTCCACTTTCTATTGCTGTCACCCGATGCGATATAAAAAGATCACTTTATGTGCCTAGCAAAGGATCGATTATGGAAAGAAGTAAATATTTCAGTGTTGTCATGGCTGACATTACCGATTTCAATACTCACCCGAAAGTCTTTTGTGTATAGGCGCAGACGGGATCACGTTGTATAGGTTTTAGCGGGTCGCTGTTAATTTTAGCTGACCTATACATGGCGATCGCCAGCAGATTACGGATTATCTAGATTTCTGGATTATATTTGCGGTAGGTCATTTAATGAGCTTTAATCTGAATTTCATACTATATGATATACTTCTAGCCATTATGCTGGACATTGTTTGTGTAGTTTTGCGTGTTGGTCTCGGACTGGTGTTGTACAATGGTGAGTGGTTTTATCATGCAGTGTGATAAATATTCATTTATACAAACATATATGCTAAATTTGTCAAACCAATTCAAATACGTGCACTTACATGCATGTTTTTTTCATTGACTAAATGTAAGTTTCTGCCCATAATAATTTTATAGAGACATTTAAAGAAACGATTTCATTTATCATCTATAGATTCGTTGTTTTTCGTGGCCTATGATATATTTATGAATATTTGGTTAGCCTAGCATCGCTCAGGTTTACTCCAATATGCGTGGACCTCACCGTCGTTAGCACTGGATGATATAGCTATCGATCTATAATTAAGAAATGTAGTTTTATCGTGTCTGTATATGTAGTTGAAATTGCTATTATAGATTCACCTGAACCGACTGAGCGTGATATACATTACTATCATGTAACTCACTTGTCCGCAGTACTTTTCTCTTGGTTTTGTATCGGGTCACATCCGTTCTTTTCTATTAACACGTTCGTGTAAAGAATGTACATTGTTTTAACAACTTAATCTATCTGACGTATCGCGGCCACGTTATTCTGAAGTATAGTTCTGAGAGCCAGAACATATTTTGATTTATAAATAAAAGCGACAAGTTTCTTAACATATCTTAATCTCGAGTGTTGGGGCTAAAAACAGACCTCTCCAGAGAAGTTAAAATAACAATTTACAAGGTGTAGTATATATGTGACAAATATGCAGCGCACACAGGTATACTAAGGTACTGTTTAAAGTAAACCGAACGCCGAAAACTGTTATAGGAAGTGGAAAATAACGAAGTAGTTTATCACGTATATAGGTTAATGCCAGCTCTGGGTTACTTGAAGAAGGAAGTATGGTGTTCTTAGTGTTGATATCCATGTATGATACACTCGTAGATAGAATGGTCCTTTCAATGTTGTTTAGAAAAGAAAATGGTTCTACATGGAACCATTACGGCAAAACGGCTCTTTAATGTAAGAAGAAAGAGAGAAATACTGGGAACAGTTGTTGTGTGGGTTCCATATAGAACCAAAAAAGGGTTACTACATATCCGTGAATGAAGAACCTTAACGGGTTCCAATAGCCACATTTTCCTAACAGTGTATATTACTTTATGCGAGAAACTTATGGACATTTTAGGTACAAGATTTTGGCACTAATGTAAAATGACGCCTAGCAAAAAGCAAGCGGTGATGATATAATGGAATATAAACGGAACGATGTCTTTAAAATCAACTCGTTCATCATTTAAAGAATATACACAGAGAATGTTGAATATAAATGTACAATGCTGTTAGTGTTACTGGAAGAATCGCATTAACTTATGACTGTATATTTCTTCTATTAATATTTATGCTCTTCAAACTAAACTGCGCCTACACATGCCAGTTTGTATAGCACATACTTTTGCAAATAACGTCATTTGGAATTTTTTTTATAATCGTGTAGCCCCAGCATGGGCCTATGGCTGTGTATGGACATAGGCCTATGGTGACATGGGATTAAGATTAGCTAGCATATTACGCCGTGACGAACTGAGTGAGAAAAAAAAATCCAAAAACAAAACAAACCAAACAACAAATAAACAAAGAAATAATCCCAGTGGGTCTGGTCACAAACGTTTTAATTTGTTTCTAATGCCTTATAGAAACTGGACAGACAATGGCTAGATTAGTGCTAGAGCGTATACCGTTAAAAAGACCGCGTGTTTGTAACGCTCATTTTCTGTCATATCGATTGTCATGTCGCCAATGTTCTTATAACTGTTCTAAGCATTGCCTGTGTTTATAAACACTGAGACAATAACCGCACAAGTGTGAATACTAATGACTCCGTTGACTGGAGAGTCGTATGATCGCTGTATACCGAGATTATTTCCGGTACTCATGGCGATTTTATCACATTAGCTTTGTACAAACTACAAAGCATGCCAGCTGTGTCGGTACCTCCGATGCTATTGCTAATAAACATTGACCGGATGCAAGAAAGCACAGGGCAAATAGTTTGTGAGAATTAACAATTCTAGTCTACATAAAAGAACGGCTCAGGGTTGCCCCTTTGCTTAAAGAGCACTAGGGCAATCGGGAGCTCGCTATAACTTCCGGTGGCAAATCTTTTGAGATAACAAGTAAGTTTCAACTTATTGTAAGCATCCTTGCTTCATTTTATGGGTTGATTGGTTTATTGCTGTCTTGGTGTTTAACGCCCTGTATTTTCACATTCCCGATCTTAAGTTAATCAGTATACAAGCAGATGGCTTATGTTAATTCCTGTGAAATTTGCTTTAACGGAATTTGCAGGATTTTATTGGATCTGTGAAATCTGGGGTTTAGCGGGATGAGGGAAATAGAAGTGATTCACACACAGTTTTTGAAATATCTACTAGGAGTCTCAAAGAGTACACCTAACATGATCGTCTATAGTGAATTTGGAAGGTTCCTACTCGCAGTCGAGTGTAAATGGAGGATCATTAAGTTTTGATCTAAAATTATGAGCAGAAAAACTAGCTTAATTTACAAACTTTATAGATATCAATCCATAGAAAGAATAAATTTGATATCAGTATATAATTGGTGCAAAGAAGTCCGGTCCCTTTTAGACAGCCTTGGTTATGCTTATGTTTATCTCAATGAAGATCCATCATATATATCTCATGTTATGTTTAAACAAACTGTTGAAGACTGTTTTGTCCAAACGTTAACAGCAAGCCTTTTGAATTCCACTCGATATGATACGTATGTTCATTTTACAAGTTCTGTTTTTGTGCCAGCTAAATTTCTATTGTTTTATACTAGTGTAAGCTGGAAAATGTTTAAATGTATCTCTAAGTTCAGATGCGGCTATCATGGTTTAAATGTTGAGAAAGGCCGCTATTCAAACACACCAAAAGAGCTCAGAATCTGTAAAAAGTGTCCATCGGGGGCAGTAGAAGATGAGTACCACTTTTTATTATGTTGCCCGGCCTACAATAAGTTACGCCATCAGCATTTTACCAAATATTATTGGCCTTGACCATCCTTGCATAAATTCGATAAGTTAATTGATCCGCAGAACCTTAAGTCATTTAAATCCTTATGTAAATTCATTTCAACTGCAGTAGATGTAAGATGTTTACTACCAGATATTTGTTAGATCTGCATATGTAAACACCCTTCCATTATTTTAAACATATTTATCTATATTTATGTTGCTGTTGATATTTTGGGAGAGAAGCCTACTCGGCTTATCCTGCAATAAACAAACTTATTGATATGTCAGCACTCGTGTCCCGTGTCCGTCAACTGCCACAAACAATACAATTCTAAGAATCCCTTAATCAAGGTTCCTGTTCAAGTTTTTTTCTGAAAATCAAGTACCAAATCCCCGGGGGATTGGTACTGATTAGAATTGAATGTCACGTGGCCTTACTGGTAATTTGTTCAGCCGCTCCGGTGAATGGAGACCGGTGAGGTCACCAGAAAGTCAATGTCGTTATCAGATGGAAGTATGTCTTTGATACCCAGAACCCAGATATGTAGAGACTCACCTATAATTTCCATCTTACACCATATTACACAAATTGCTTCTTTTGGATCAAAAATCAAGACAACCAGCAAAATTGATTACTATTGCTTATATTTTTCGGCATGCATCAATTATTGGCTTCATAGACTTTGTGAAATATATATAACATGTAATTTGCTCTTTGATATACCCTACCTGTGTATGTACCATTTGGATTAAGCTGAAATTTTGTAAAGCGAAATGAAGCAGGGAAGCGGTTTAAGATATAGTTCAACTTTGTTACGCACAGACCACTCGTACTGGTGTATGGAGATACATTTGGATTACAGTAATTCAGATATAAAGACAATTTCTATTTTACAGAACACTTGTTATATAGTATGTGTGAAAATATATTGTTATAAAACAGTTTGAAAAGGCCACAGTTTTAATAAATCAAAAATTAAATATCATATTCCACGGTGTGTTACGTGCTTTAAACGTACACCAAGAAAGAGATTGTTACTTCCCAAGACTATACTGGACATGCATTGATGGATTGTTGAACAGATTATGGAACTTATGTAATTACGATAGCGATAATAGTAGATTGGAATTAATTTTTCACGGTTTAGTCTCCGACTGGCGAGTTGATATAAAGCTTCGTTGAAATTCATAAGCAAGATTTTTTTTAAAAACACCGCACTGTATTGATTTTCTTTTAAATTTTGTGGCCCCGTCTTGTCCCAAAAAATATTAGATTTCAATCAACTGCCACAAGCAATACATTTTCTAGGATTTCATCAATTAAGGATTTTACCTGTTTTTCTCGGACATCAGGTATCGAATCAAAACCGAGAAGCCCTACCTGGGGGATGCGTTTAGATTTGAATTGTCAAGTAACCTTACTTGTAAGCAGTTCAGTTTGTACATGAGGTCACCAAAGAGACAATGTCTTTATCGGACGAAGGAGCGCATCTGATACCCAGGACGTGGCCACGTATATAATTTCACTGCAGTGTGTTAAGTCACATAATACAACATAAATTATTTCACGCCTCCAATGCTCATAATTTAGCTTTCTCTAATTGTCAACTATGGTTGATTGGGGAAAAGGGCAAGGAAAACTCAGAATTAGCTTATACTAGTATTAGTGAAGGGTCTCGAAAATATTATCCAGGCGTGGAAGATGATTAAATTAGCCAAGTTGGGCTGCCATGTTTATTTATTTATTTTTTTTTAAATTATTCATCCGATGTTGGATCTACAAGATTAAATCCCAATTGCCGAGCATTGGCCAGTATTATTGTGGGAGAAA
>JARFOD010118500.1:0-14744 GCA_031763545.1 Mopalia muscosa | reverse complement strand
TACTGGAATATCAAAATCTTGAACCTTAAATGTCTTCTCCTCTCTCACAAAGACCCCTAATCGCATACAAGAGAAACAAAAATCTAAACGACCTGCTGGTTAAGGCGAAACTTCCCTCTGTGTCAGAGTGGTTGTAACTCATACTCTTTAACAGACAAATTCATTCGTTAATCCCTGTATCTCTGAAATACTTATTTTTAGACGGATTTATGCATAAGCCATGCTAAATATATTGGTAGCTACATTTTAAGGTTTATTAAGAAACTTGTCTCTGGGAGTTATCTAGAACATAAGATGATTCGTCGATTTTAATTGACCTATATCCCTGTGTCAGAAATATATTTATATAGAACATATAAAGTACATGCGACATAAGGTTGTTTATTTGTATTTTGACCTAACCCGTATATGCCCGATTTACACATACACCAAAAATCGTGTTAACCCTGGCGTATTAGCGTCGCTCTATAGCGCAACATTCACGTGTATTTGTTTTGCTTGTTCTTTTTAAACATCATTAGACTCCACGAAATAGTCCAACGACTGGAGTTGGGTGTTATTTAAACACAAACTCTGTTCTTGGTCAAGATTATAAGTGGATTTCGAGCAGTGCTTTCCGTCATTATTTCTTGCCTACAGTCATAGACGCCTACTGTCCTTGAATGGAATTCATAAATCAAGAATGTTATTATAAGCTTTGCGGTTCACTTGTCGACCTATCTTAGATAGTATGTGTCTATGGAGACAAGAAACCCCATATACTATGTCTAGACGCGCCAAAGGATATTTTTCTCTGAGACATATTATCTCTAGACTTCTTGATATTTATATGTAAGCACTATTATTCCTGGTTATTAACCTAAAGGTAAGCCATCCACTGGAGAATTGCACATTACATAATCGATGAGACAAAAATACGCAGCCACTCATAGTCTCCCATAATTTTACATCTTTGTACTGAAAATGTTTTGATGGTTGAAAATGTTATTGTTAGAAATATTAGTAAAAGGACCACAGATAAAATGACTGGATGTCAAGCACACTACATTAAGATTAAACTTACTATATCACAAATTATATTCGAGGGAATCCATATTTAAAAAACCTTGTAGTTAACGCAGATCAACTCAAAATTAATTATTTTCTGGGTTTGTCCCTCTTTCAGACTAGCTGGACGAGCAAAGAAAACCCCAAGGTTAGGACATGGGTGTATTAACATTGGCACATTTGAAACCCCTATCGTGTTATCCGAGACGAATAAAGGCACATATCCTACTAGTCCAATCTGGCCGACCGGCCAATGGAATAAGTCAATTCAACGACATTAGGAGTCTACGACTGGAACAAAAATAAAGTCGAAAAGCCGTGGGCGGAAACAAAATATGATCAAAGGCAGGTTTTGTGTTCATAGTTTAAATAACTTCCAAATCCAGTCGTTGGACTATTTCTTGTGGTCTAAGGGTATAACAAAACAACTATCGAAACAAATACACCTGGTAGTGCGTCGCTGATATGCTCGAGTTCCCACGATTTTGGATGTATGTGTCAAAAGAATCAAGCATACGAGAATGCAAATAAGCAGCGGTATGTCGCACGGTATCTTTATATGAGTTTATACTACGTGTGCTGATGATGATGTAACGATCCACAGGCCTTAACATGTTCAATAACTAACTAAATTATTTAGTGCAGGAAGGTCACATGAAGGTAGATATGCAGTTCCGCTGGATGTATGCCTGTTATCAAAGTGGCCTTTTCACCTCCCCCCCCCCCCCCCCTCCCACTCCCCTACCCCCAACCAGTCATTGAAACTGTTACAGCATTTAATTGAAGACAAGGATAAAACAGCACAATAGAACTCCAGATATCCATGTAATACAAGTATTATTTATGTATGAGACGATGGACTTAATGGATATAATGGACGGATGAATGATTCAATAAAGCCTATCAGAGAATAGTGATTGTTGAAGTCCATCCAATTATTCTATAACCGTTAATGGCTTTACTCGACATGAGCAAGAGGGTGTTTTGAACAAACAAGGTGTGGGCTTAGAAGCTGTGGTGGCTTCAACGACATCGCGTTCACATATATATATATGCAGCCTATCGAAGGTTCTCTGTGCAGTCACAAAACGATAGTAACTTTCATTGAAATGGTATGGGTTTTTTTCCGAAGATTCATTTGCACTGTTATTGTTGTTATTGCTGACGTAGTTTTCCCTGTGATGTATATAAAGAGTTGTATACGTTTGTCACAACTATGGTGAATTCACAAAATCTTATCATTTACAAAACAATTGTTCAAATCATTTGTTTGAAATGACTACAAAACACTTGTTCAAATCCTTAATTTCAAATCTTTTTTTTTCAACAGATTGCTATCTTACTGGCCTGGACTTTTCAGGGACTATCAGTGGACGGAATTTCTACGAAAACACTATACTTAGTATCGAATAATGAAGTTGCAAATCAACGCAAAGTCAGAGCCAACTGTCAAGATCAAGGAGGAACTTCGTTTCACCTCGATTCTCCACTTGCAGACCTCTTTTTACATAAATTCCAATCGGTGCTTGATCCCATGGAACATAACCAAAGTACATACTACACTGGCTTGATGTATCGTAAACGAACTGGGGATTTCGTCTGGAATGACGAAAATTGTACATATGCGACGGAAGAAATCGTAAACAGATTTTCTAGGGGCCTGGACACGGAAAAACGTATGATATTACAAATGCTTTACGTACCTGGAGAGTTCGGATCCTTGGGTGAGAATTTTGATAGCTATTGGGATTCATTTGATTCTGGTACACATAAATTAATATGTGAGGTAGATACATTGGACCAGTGCGGATTCGTAGAGCAAACAAATGTGGTGATAAATACTACTTCAAATTATACGGTACTTGAGGCAGATGTAGAGAAGTGTAAACAACACTGCTTGGATATGTACAGTTACGTTGACGAATGCTGGTTGTATCATCATGAGCAGGGTAACTGCACTCTGTGGTTTGGAGATATGTACCGGGACATAGATTCCATAGGTAAAGACAACGACACTGGAATCACAGTCTACTACAAAGACTGTGTTGATGTTTTGTTCTTTACTGCAAACACTACAATCAAATCCGACAGTCTGCTTTGTAGTAAATCATCAGTTCCCGATTCTGATATTTCCCCAGATCAATTAATGGAAACAAAAACCAAGAATTTGTTTGACATTACCCAGTTTACCTTGGCTCATAATACACCCGAAAGTGTTGAAATCGCCTCTAGCACTGTTGGCATGGATAAATCACTGGTAATGTCAAAATATCCTATTAGTCCCGAAAGCCAAAATGTTGAAAAAACAACACTGGGACTATCTAGCAGCCATCGAGTTACGAACAATCTTCTAGCTATCACCGTGTATTCTCCACCTGTTCGGTCGGACCATTCGCTGTCAAGTAATCCTTTCATTAAGTTAGCCGGGTCGGTTTCTAGATGTCTGTGTGTTTGTTCAAACGCACAGAACGCCAGCGAGGAAGAAAAGGCTGGGTTTACTCTTGAATTGCTGAACGATTTATCTATCGACACAAAAAATACATCGGCTAATCTCAGGAAATATGTTTCTGCTAATGATGACCGTCCATCTGCAATACGAATTGGCAGTTTTGGAGCTATCTTTCTTGGAGTGACTCTATCATTACCGGTTCTTTCAGACATATCAACTCTTGTTATCTACATTTTCAACATCATACAAAGGTCCAGAGGTCGAACAAATGTTACTAAAATCAACATTCATCCCAATCGACACACTTACAAATAAAGACAATTGGGCTACCAGCATTGCGTTTGGAACCTAAAAAAGCGTAATATATCCTTAGACGATTGATCAAAAGCTAAGGAATCTTTCATTCGGATGAGCTGTGAAATATCAATGAATCTATTTGAAGAACTCTTCTGCAACAATCACACGGTGGTCATTCATTTTGTACTAAACCAACTCCAACAGTAAAGGTTGACAATCCATAGGGGAGTACATACATTCATAGACAATTTTGCAGAAATCCTATGTCCAAACAAGATGTCTAAGTGATTCACAAATGAATGACAACACCAAAATAGGTCGTACGGTAGAAAGTACGGTAATAGCAAAGACATTATTCTAAACAGACAACACACAAGCACTGCACACGATTCGGCTAAGTGTCTTGAGAAAAATAATATTCCTGACCTCTGATTAACAGTTTTTTCCACCGATCGTTTTGCCAAGGAACCAAGTGGACAAAGCAACTCCAGACTGCAAAAGACTTCCAACCCCACATAACTGTAAAATGACCTATGTAATGCGATCCCAAAACGCTGCCACTGACTTCATAGGTCCACTAAAAGGGTTTGCAAGACTGGTGTGTCAGAGCGTGGAAGCCATGCCTTGTATTGGGGTTGTCAACCTTTATGTGCATTCTTGCGGTACGATTTGCTGTACTGATTTTAGGGAAATTCCCCTAGTTTTGAAGACTTTTGATTGGTCGAGTGTTTCTTACTTGTTTATCGACCAATCAAAATACTGGCTAATACAAATCCCCACATGAGAATGCGCCTAAAGGGCTTTTCATAGATTCATAATTGTGGTATGGGAACTGCATCGGTCTTTATTTGAATGCTTTCCACGTCCTCGGTATTTTCAGGTCACCTCGTTATTTTCAGGTCAGAATCTCTCCGGCCCCGTGAGGGAGCGGGTGGGCCATTGCGCTGCAGAATACTCCCTCGGCTTCCTCGGTCGATCGTAAGAGGCGAGAAAAGAGGTTGCTTTCTGTTGCCCTGGTGTTTGCAGAGCTAAAGGGTAACGGAAGCAGATTTGTATGTGATGTTCTGTATTTGTGTCCGGTGTCAAATAAGGGAAATACCCTTGAGTACGACGTTAAACACCAATCAAACAAACAAACAAACCAAACAAACGAATCCTGTAGATTCTGCTCTTCCTCTAGATTCTGCTCTTCCTGATAAATTAGTTGATAAATCTGTTTTAAAGAAAGGACAAATAAGATTTCTCTAAACAAATAATGAATATGATTGAATGGACAGTCACAGTAGATATATTTATCATGAAATGGAATTACATTACTGAGTATTTATATCGGATGACAGTAAGATTTTAAATGTAAAATAGACACTTTGTTTTTATAAAGATATATATTGTCTTTAACAACTGATTGTAATGTGAACAGGAAAGGAATATTACAAATAAAGACAAAGGCTGATTAAATGTAACATTCAAAGGTGACGTTTGTTTGGAAAAATGCAATGCTGTTTTTACATAGCACTGGAGAGAGATTTACTTTTCAAATTTATAAAATAGCTTCACAACTTGGTTGTGTTACTGTCAATAATTGTTGGAATGCAGTGAAATACACAAACATGTAAGCATGCGGTATAACGCCAATCAATCAATGTAAATAAAACATACATTTTAAATCACCTCTAAATACATGCTATGTTTTACTTACAATCAGGCTTCAGCTCGTGAAAAGGTGAATGTCGGGATTCGTTTGCCGTATTTCCGAGTTGTTGGAATTCATGTGGATACAGAAGGGGCAGGAAGAAGCACAGGAGCTCCAATTACTCCACTAGAAGAGGATGAGTTTCAACGACTATCCGCCTCTCCAAACGTCTATGAAACTATCGCTAAAAGCATTGCTCCTTCAATCTTTGGTAGTATGGATATCAAGAAAGCCATAGCTTGTCTTCTCTTTGGAGGATCCAGGAAAAGGTAGCTAGATAATCCGACAGTTAAATCTCTCTTACATCACCAAATAATTGATTATGGTTGCAGATTAATAGTTACCTGTAGATAATCCGATAGTTACAGGTGGTACATCTCTCTTACATCACTGAATACTTGATTATGGTGGCAGATTAATAGTTACCTGTAGATAATCCGATAGTTACAGGTGGTACATCTCTCTTACATCACCAAATTATTTATTAAATTAATGGTGTATGCCAGATGGTCACTTTATATTTTTTTATTAATGAGGAAGAGGTTTTTGTTGTCAGGTTACCGGATGGTCTTTGTCGCCGTGGTGATATCAACTTGTTGTTGCTAGGTGACCCAGGAACAGCTAAGAGTCAACTGTTAAAGTTTGTTGAACGATGTTCTCCTATTGGGGTAAGTGTTTCTAAAAGCTCTGTCCAGATTGACCAATCATTGCCATGGTTCTCTGAACACAAGGCTGATCGGCCAAGTTGTGATCGTCCCGTAACATCTTGGTTGCCAGTGACCTGGGGGATTATTACCTCCACATTTGACTATCAACCCATATTACAATTTATTACTTAATCCATTGATCATATCCAATATTTCCAATAATCCAATAATTAAAGTTAATAAATTGTTTTTTTTTTTTTAACTTTTAATCTACCACCCACTCTGGCCTAGGGCAGTTTGTTTGAAGAGTAGCACTACTGTCTTTACTTAGCACTGGAGGACATTTGAAACGCTTCACATACTTGTTGAGCTAGAGTCACTTATTGTCGGAATACACCACCATCATATGAATGAAATACTGTTAAGCATGGCGTAAAACATGAATCAGTTCAGTTTAGTAACTTGTCCCATTTATTTAACCCTTGTTATGTAATTGTGAATAATAGCAGTTTGTTTGAATAATACACACATCCTCAGCATTTTCGTTATTTTGGGATAACACTTTCTCAGTTAAAACATATACCTTTTCAGAAAATAACCTCAAAGACACAAAAATTATTAATTTAATACACATCCTGTCCGAACTCGACACTTATATTGTGGACTGCGGTTTGTATTGTCATTTCAGGTTTATACATCAGGTAAAGGAAGCAGTGCTGCTGGTCTAACAGCCTCCGTAATAAGAGATCCAGCCTCTGTGAGTACCTTTATTTCATTATAGCCATTGAAGCATTGTAATGTATTTATTGTAACCTCTGTACCTCTCCTGGAGGACACAGGGTGGTTGAAGAGGGTAGATAATAATGTTACCCGTTGCTAGGGTATTAAACAATTCTTTCCTTTTGGTCCATCTGTTGACTTTGAGTATACAAGTGAGTCCCACTCTTTTGCTCCGGCAATTGATAGCATGGTTTTAATATTGACAATCCATCGTCTTAAAAGTGGAATACCCTTGAGTAAGTCATTAAACCCCAATCAAACAAACGTTCTCCTGGGTATTCACCCTATTTAAACATTTAAATGTTTGTTAATTCATCAAGTATAAAATTTTTATACAGCACCTGCTCTGGCTAAAAGTGTATTGGTGTGAATTAAGTCCTTTTGACAATCTTTCCTAGACCCCTGGCTCAGTGGTAGCGATTGCGCTTCCTGAACTGAACATGCTTCGATTTACCGTTCACGGGTTCGAGTCCGCCTTTCGACCATCAGGTAAATGAGTGAGCCCATGTTGTGGCTCTGGCAATTGCAGGGGTGGATTTTACGAGGTTTCCTCTCGGTTTTCGACCGTAATAAGGCTGTGTACAGTGTGAAGTGGACAATCAGCCATTTGTGCTAACAAGCCGTCACATACATGTAAGTTAGCGGGTGGTTGGAGGTAACGTCATGTTGCCCTGGTGCTCTCAGGGCTTAAGGCGAACAAGAAGCCGATGTGTTTGTGGTGTCTGTATTTAGTCCTGTTGCTGTCCTGTATTTATTCGTCCTGTCTTTGTTTGTTTCCAGTGGTGCCCAGGGTGGTTTCCTTCACCCATTGGGCTGGCACGTCGTCATATAAGTGAAATACCCTTGATATGACTTTCAACCCCAATCAAACGAACAAACATGTAATTAAAATGACAGGTATCACATTAATTCCCTGACATGACAGTTGATCAAACAAACAATATAAAATCATTCCTATTTTGTTCGCCCTCCTGCTAATGGTAGTTTGTTTGAAGAGTAGCAATGCTGTCTTTACTTAGCACTAGAGGACAATTAAGTTTCCAACATTATAAAAATGCTGCATATATTGGTTGTGCCAGTGTCAATTATTGTTGAAATACATGTACCGCCGTCGTATAAGTGAAATACCCTTAAGCACTGTGTAAAACACAAAGCAATCAATCAAGCAATCAATCAGTCTATTTTTGTTTTCCAGCAAACGACGGAGCCTCACTACCCCGAGATTTTACTGATTGCTATCAACAAGAATGGTGTTAATCTGATCCATCCACAGACCAAGGTAAAACACATAACCGATTAGACACGACTTAAAACAACAGTGAATCAATCTTCTCAGTTTTAAATGAATCACTGAAAGTCGAAGCGGTTGCAAAAGTTTGTCTCTCAAATACAATATTAAGCACCAATTTTATAAATAATCATTTTACCTGGGTATAAACTACATATATGATATGCAGCGTCAGACATATTTATAATTTGCATTTTTCTCATAATTATCTCCCTTTATTTCAGGACGTTCTAGCAACACACCCATTTACAAAGATTTCTAACTGGAGTAGTGGAAACACTTATTTCCACATGACCATTGGGAACTTGGTCAGGGGGAGCAAACTCCTCTGTGAAACATCTCTGGTACGTACTTATCTCCCCTTGTAGTGGTGCTGATCAATAAAAGATGCAAGCATAATCAAAACGCTTGAACATATTGAGGGCTTAAAACTATTCCTGCCTACATGTATGTCCAAAATTGACATGTTTAGAAAAAGAAGTCTAAAAGTATTTCTTTCCTATAAAAACATTATATGAAGTATTAAATATTTTTGTTAGTAAGATAATGCTGTGGTCGTGTGCTCATTGATCCCTGGGTGGGTAAAACAAACATGCCAAAAATGGACATGGTCTTAAGTCCTCGAGATGTAATTGTCAAATTGTTTACTCTGATTGGTCAAAAGCAAGCCTTATGTCATGAAACGAAACAAGACAGTGCAAGATTTCTGTTAATGCTGTACAGTAATAGTAATGTTGTACACTGGAGCATTGGTGCCCTTTGGATAATGGCAGTTTGTCTGAAGAGTAGCAAAGCTGTCTTCACTTAGCATTGGGGGAAAATTTTCAAACATTATGAAAAAGCTTCACATCTTGGTTGTACTAGTCTCAATTATTGTTGGAAGTGGTTCTTACAAAGTTTCCTCTCTGTTTCACACCTTAATAGGGGTAAGGAACATTGTGAAGTGTACAATCTGTCATCATATAAGTGAAATACCCTTGAGTACGATGTTAAACCACAATCAAAAGAATGTAAAACAACACTTTATATGTGATGTTTACTGTTAGAATTCCTCGCTGTCTTATAAATGGAATACACATTCAATCAATCAAACACCCACCCATCCAGCCAGCCGGTACCCGTTTATGTAATAACTTTGTGTCCTTTTCTCCAGGGTTACAAGATGGATGACCTTCTGACTTCCTACATTAGCCTGATGCTAACCAACATGAATAAACAGAAGAGTTTACGAAGATAACCCGCTAGATACATTCCTTCATTGCTACCATGGTAACCAAACAGAGGTGCTTGTTCATTTTCTGCCTATTGTCATGACAACTGTCTGTAACTTGTACAAACTTTTTTGGGTGGAAAAGTTAGAAAAAGATAACATAAACTTTTTTTTGGTTTTTTTGTTGTTGTTGAAATGTTGAGTTTTTTTGGTAGCTAATACAACAGCTGGTCTTGTAATTTTTTTGAAATATATTTATTATAAGAAAAGTCAAGATCATTATTTGGTTTCACTTTGGAGTGTTTATGAAATGTAAAACAACCATGACATGGTCCAAGCGCCTTATATACAAAACAGCAAGAGTTACTGCCCCTGTACATTGAAGTTGTTTTCCGAATACCAAAATGTCATGTGCTTGTGTGCAGATGGGAATTTATTTTTAAGAAACTTTAGGAAGAAAGTATTTATGAAACATGTTCACTACTGCGTTGGTATGTTGGAAGAACTATAAAATGAAAATTGTTGATGTGCCTAAAAGCAGTTTAATTCTAGGAAAAAAAGCAAATGGATGTAAAAGCCCAGTGCCTGCCTGACAAAAGTGTCAAATGCGCTTTGATTTTGTCAACAATCATTTCCATATATAAATGAAAAATTACAAAATTTATCTCTTCCCAGATATACATGCTCCAAATCACTTATATTCGCTGCTGCAAATATGTAAATTAGTTACGCAAATTTTGAAAAAGAGATAACCTTTTAGTTGTTTCTTTCATTTTCTTTTTCTGTATTTTTTTGTTGATATAATGCAAAAGAAACGAGGTTGGAGTATGGCATAAAACACTGATTGATAAATTATTTCTATATATTAAGAGAAAGGGAGTAACTCTTTGCTATGCCAGTTGGTTTAATATGAAACCTGAAATGACATTTAAATAAAATTACTAATTAAATTGTGTTTTTTGACAGTTTGAGTTGTATTTATCTTGTATATGTAATAATTGAAGAAAAACTGTCTTATGGCAGATTTTAGTATTATATCCAATGTAGCTATTAAACAATGTGTAAATTTATTCCAAATAATTTTATATATACAGCTATATTTATTAACATTTTAAATTGTATACACAAATGAAAACAAAGCTTATGTTGATTTGTTGATGAAGGCTTAGTGGCAGAAGAACAATTTTATAACAATTTTGTTACCCTAAATCACCTGAAATTTGGTCCTTGACAAATCCTAACTTTTTGGCCTGACAAATGTTGACACTTTCTTACTGAAAACTCCATCTTTTGCCTCTCAGACACAATTTCCAAGTCTTTTAAACAGCTTCCAAAATAGCAATTTTATGGACGAATTTGAGGTGCTTTAGGGTATATTGTTTCAGACTCGTTGAACTAAATGAACTAAAAACATGCAGTATGTCAGGATGTATTAACGCTGTCAGATGTGCCGGAATATTAATTTTCCAACTAATCATTTAAAGGGAGCAAGTTTTTAGTACTGTTTGGTGTTGTGTTGTTCTTCACTTAGGGAAGTACACCGTCGTTATATAAGTGAAGTAACTTTGAGCCAGAAGTTGTTCTATGAGTAAAATGTACCTAAAATGTAAAGGTATCCGCCAGATGCGCTTGAATTGTGGATCGAAGTCCACAATTTGTTTCGTATTTTTTGTTTGAGCTTTGAAACTTGCTCTGGGCATTTATTTCTCTATATAGTGGTGTAATTTTTTTCTAATAAAGTTTGCATCATTCAATCATGCTCCCGTCCTGTGTCGCAATACTTTGAAACCTTTCCAGCCTTGATTTGTCTATGCAACTTCTTTAAATCAATGTATCTGTGATTTACCTGCTTATTACCATTTATATTACATGTAGCTGCAGGATTCTCTCCCTTTAACAAACTCTTCTTTGGGCTGAAGGAAGAAAAATAAGTTGCTCAAAAGTTCTGTTGTCATTCCTTTTATATACAATACAGAAAATTTAAATTTCCTTAAATAAATAGTTTTGCTGAGGAAAGATTTGAGAGTCAATGCACTATTCAGCTGAGAAAAGACAAAAACTAGGACGGCTGTCGCTAGAGGTCGAGGTGAAAAGATATCTTTTAACCACCATTATGAACAACAGTTTCATAACTTGGACTGTGGTCGACAATCACATGATCGACATGTGCACAATGTCTTGCTATCGAAGCAATGTCAGATCATCTTATTTTCTCAAATTAATTTGCTTGTGTAAATTAGGGATATAACTACAAATACCGTTCAGTAATAAGTGCTATAAAGAGAAACAATTTTATAAATCTTTTCTATATGACATACAACCCCATTTTCTTCGATAAATTAATGTCAATATTTCTCTATGAATTTTGAATATTTTTACCAATGTTTTGTTTTGTGTATTGGATAATCCCTGGAGGATTTGTTGCTAAATCTTCAGATTTGTATGAAGAATATATGTAAATATTTGCATTCGATATTGTTCCGTTTGTTTAATATTATATTAACATTAATTAACTCAAAATATTTAACAAAATATTTAACTTTTAAAAAATGTGAGGCTCATTTAGCTAACCCCTGATAGTGTGGAAGATTTACTATCAAAATAGTTCACATTTTATGCCGTTCACGGGAATGAGTCTGTCTGTTGCTGATCAGATATGTTGGAGTCGCATGATCGAGGGGGTGAATTTTTTTTTACAAGCTTTCCCAACTTACTTAGGCCAGGAACAGTGTAAAGTGGACAATCCTTCCTCATATAAGTGAAATCTTTTTAAGTATGACGTTAAACCCCAATCAAACAAACATGTGTTATGGTTGATCTGGTGTCAATTTTTGTTGGAATACACCGCTGTCATACATGTATATGTTAAATACCATTGAACACCGCCTTACACATAATCAATCAATCTTTTGGTTCAACACAGAAGTATGGTAGTTTGTGAAATATGTTGAGGAAATTATTGTGCAGTGTACTTAGAGCTGTTTACTTATATAATTATGCATATATAAACATTTTTGACACATATTGTAAAATTGTACATTTTAATGACGGTGAATTGGTATTTTATTTTACGGAAGCCTATAAATATTCCCTCATTCGACGGTTGTGATGATTCAGCATTTTTTCTATTTATGTAGTCGGTTTATTAGTCAGCCCAACTATGTTGGTTGACAATGTGTAATATATCGTTTAAGTTTGATTCGGAGATTCACGTTGGAGAAGAGTCAGGAAGTGCTGTGTAATATCCGACCACTGAATGGCAGTTATTGGCTGGCCATTCAGGATACTGGGAAATGTCCTAGTGTGCTTCTGATAATCTGTACACATGTAAGTGGGCCCTCTTCTTACAGGTGCTAGGGGCCTTGGAGGCCCTCTGACTAGGGAAGTCTAATTTAAGCTACATTAATTTTCTAAAGAGCATTTGTGTATAACATTGTGTTGTTGATGTTTACTCTTTGGAAAAATTTTGCGGTCATATAAGTGAATTACCCATAAGCACGACTTAAATACCAATCATTCACAGGGGCACGTGTGTGTGCGTTGGGTTATGTTAAGTTATTATACCACAGCACTTAAAACTCCCCTGCTCACAATCTCATTTAAAACAGTTATCTCCCTTGTCTAACTTGTTAAGAAGAGTTCTCTCCCTTGTATCTAAGCTAACAACATTCCATGTTTCTGTGTGATGAAAGGACAATATTCAAGTTATCTTTAAGCGCGAGATAAAATTGAATAAGACAAATGTCCTGTTGATGAAAAGCTGAGGGAAATTATGCAAAATCTATTTATGAAGTGCAAATGTTTTGATTATCAGTTTTAAAGAAACTAGCATGCAAGATGAGCTGAGAAAATTGTAGAATTACAAGAGAAGAGTTGTATATATCGTTGTGCTATTTTTTGACCATTCCTGATTCAGTTTGCTTGAGCAAATTGGAGGTACTTACACATATCTGTAATGTTCATGTCTCAGTAAGGCATTGTACAGCTTTATTCACTTGCTTCATATTTTGCAATAAAATCTCTTCACATACAAAATTTGTTTCGTTTGTACATTTTATGCCTCATAATGTTTTAAGAGAACTTGTGGTTCAGATGTTACTGGGCTCGCGTTTTACTTACTGTTTTGACACCATAATTGATGTTTACATTTAAAAGGCGGCATGTCACTGCAACTAATATTTATTATTGGTCAACACAATTCATTGTGCTCGGCTTGGTCAATTTGCAAGGTGGTAAAAACCGGTATATCCCATGAGGTTACACAGAATCCCAGGGGTAATATTAAAACAAAAATGGCTGCATCCACATCAGATTTTGAATTTAAATTTATTGTAGAAATAGAGTTATGGTTGACATATAGTTCGAAACATGTCTGCTTTGCAATCGCTACATTTTAATGATGCTAATATATCACAAACATCCTTTTGGTGGCCATATTTACCAGCATCCTCAACCTTTTAGATGTAGCTAAGGGGAGATAACTCAAAAGAAGAACAAAGAATTTATTAAGACAACCCTATTTTCTAATTGTTTAAGTGAATTCACAGATAATTAATTTATTATAGACAATTTTCTCAGGATGTACAGATTTTTGACCATCATACAAACTAGTAAGCCCCTCTTCTTACAGCTGAGGCCTGAGGGCATACGATCATTTGAGTCTAATAGCCTGAGTTTGTTTGGTTTGGGTTTAACATAGTACTCAAGGGTATTTCACTTACATGACGACATGTCAACCCAATGGGTGAAGGACACCAATGGCAACAAAAAAAGACCAGATGGGACAACTACAGGCACAATGCGAACATATTGGTTTCCTGTTCTGCTTTAACTGTGAAAGGACCAGGGCAACATAAAGCTCCCTCCAACCACTCGTGTACAGCCGGAAAAAAATGTTGCAAGTTAATAAAGACTTCCTCAAACAGAATGACTTTTGATTGACCTTTAGCTCTGAAACCACTACGGCAAAATGAATCTATCTTCAACCACCCAAATGTATGAATAATGATTTGTTTCATTGGTGTTTAACGTCATACTCAAGGGTATTTCGCTTATATGATGGATGGTCCACTTCACACTGTACATAGCCGTATTAAAATGGAAAACAGGGAGAAAACCTCGTAAAAACCAACATGTGACTCGCTCATATACCTGATGGTTGACTCGATCTGGCGAACGTTAAATCGAGGCAGGTTCAGTTAAGGAAGCGCACTCGCTACCATTAAGCCACAGCCGTGGGCCAGTATGAATAATGATTGGTTTGTTTGTTTGTTTGATTGGTGTTATAACGTCGTACTCAAGGGTATTTCACTTATATGACGACGGACAAAAAT
>JARFOD010118489.1:0-14744 GCA_031763545.1 Mopalia muscosa | reverse complement strand
TAACGAACATATCAGCATACTAGGACTACTAACATTAAGCTTGCCGTCAAATGGACTTTAGTTATTGTTATCGAGTCGTATCAAATATGTTTGATCTTCTGTTAAGTTTGTCTTAATATATTTACTATAATAATAAATTAAGACAAACACTATTTGTAATAAAACTGGAAATGTGTTGGAACATGAATACTGATTAAAGTACTCACCAAGCCGTCCGCCTCAATCCATATCAGCTCATGTTGCTTTGCAGACGTCACTGATAATCGCTATAACGTGATCATAACTTGCGACGTGACGTTGAATCCTGGGATGAGTTGTTCGAAAGATCGCTAACATTAAATTAAATCGCTAATACGGGGTTAGGAATATCCTTTAACATGATGTGACATCATCAAATAACGGATAAAATATAATAACTCTCCGAACAACCGGCCACTGGATATAGAACCGAGATTAAAAGTTATGTTTATTAAAAAGACCTTAACACATAACGGCCGACAGAATAAACACACTGTTTAACATCTAAAAGTTTAATTAAATATAACAACTGAAAAGGAAACACTTTAACACAATAATAAACATAATAGGCGTCAACAAGATTAACAGTGTAGAAACTGTTCCTTTATACGAACAGATAAACAAAGTGTGTACAAATCGATGAGTTTGATGAAACAATACAGCCGACTGATAATAAGTACTTTAGCCTTTTTTGATATCTACATTTAGTTTCCAACGATTACAATATGTACTGTAGGTATCAAACATAGCATTAAGTCCCTGAGACGTCTCTGATAAAAGTACTGTGTCATCGGCATATATTAAAACAAATAATTTAATATGTACAAACATATCATAAGAAGATATATCGATACCAAGTTGTTCCTTGGTATGAAAGTAGTTTTCTAAGTCGTTCGTGTATAGTGAGAACATAAGAGGCGAAAGGTTCTGACCTTGTCACACGCTGATATTCGAAATGAACTGATCAGATAAGTTATTGTTGACTTTTAAACATGATTTATTATTATTATACATAATTGTTTATAACTCTTAATGTTTTGCCGTATATTCCTGTATGTAACCATTTTTTTTCCATATAGAACTTCTACTCTGAAAAGGGTTAATTAACGAATTTAGGTTGAGTACCCCTTGTGGAACCCCGCTTGAGCCTCACTCATAATATCGTACTGTTTATTCGAAAGTTTAATATACTAGTAAATACTTTACCTAAGCAGCTTTATATATAAGCGTCGATAGATCTCTGGGTTGTCTTTTTATCCCTTAAGTTTATATATGGGTTTAATTATACCGATTGTCCAACACTTTGGGATGAAACCAGTGTCAGGAATTTTATTTAACAAGTCCAAATATATCGGCATCATTATTCTTAAAGTACTTTAAATATATTCATTTATTACTTGGTCGATTCCGCAAGACTTTAATTTTTAATTTTTTAGCGACCGTTCTAATTTCTCCTTCATTTACTTTCTTATCTAAAACTTCATTACTCGCTCCTAGTGTGTTATCTACCTCTGCTTTTATATTGCTGTCAAAGTTTATTCTTTAAAAATAATCATGCATTTGATCCATTGATATTTGTTCGATCTGCTGTCTCTTGTTAGTCCCATTGATGTAGTTCCAAAACTCTTTAGGGTTGTTCTGGCGTAAGTTTTTGAGTTCTATCTGTGTTCTATGTATATAATCTTTATATTTCTTTCTTACGGTATTTTTATAATCTCTGCTAGATTTGGATAAATTTATTCTATTTTTGTCAGTTTTATATCTGTTATACACAGATTTTTTTAGGTGATAATTAAATCTTTTTTCTCTACATAATGAATCAAACCATGGCTTGTTAGAATGATTGGTTTTAAGTTTCTTATTATGTTGTTTGGTTATTGAGCGTTTTGTCCCGAACGTCGTAAAAGCAGCTTTAACTAATATATTGACTACTTTGTCAGTTATACTATTAATTTTCTCGTTTGTGACATCTGCCAAATTTCTCAATTCTTCTGTAACTTGATGTACTTATTCCATATCTAATGTTGCAATGTAATCTGTGGTCTTATCTACACTCCATCGTTTAGGTTCTTTAGCTTACTGTCTTCAATATTGGTTTGCTTTGTTAGAAACTGGGCTCTATTTTTCGAAATGAGATGAAATAATATCGGATAGTGAACATCTGAGTATAATTTACAGAAATCGTTCACTTGGAAGTGAGAAATATAGCAGATACCAGCTGCACAAGATATGAGATAATCAATCACACTAATATTCAGGCATGTAGTTTTACCTATGTTTTTATCGTCGCCTATTCGTCCATTACATATAAACAAGTTATTATTTATACACAATTCTAGGGGTTTGTTTCCGTAATTATTGGCTGATCCATAGTCCATGCTATGTCTGTGTAAGTGGACGCTATTATTTGACAATTCATTGGGTAAGTACATATAAGATAAGATTTTCATCAGCACTAATGTCATCTGCTATATATTTGTCAAATGTAATAAAGTCAGACTTCATGGCAGTGCGACTATTGAAATCACCAATCAGATAAATTAAATGATCCTTGTTGTTAAGGTCTGTAATTGTTTCGACCAGTTCTAACCACCATTCCTTACTCTCATACACTGAACTTTCAGGGGGTATGTATACTGCCCCAATAAAAACATCACAATTTTATCCAATAACAGACCCTTTCAGTTGTATCCACATGACTTCATTACTGTCTATTTTTGGGTCGGTTAGTACAGGTAGGAGAAAGTCCTTTATAGCTAATATAATGCCACCAGATTTAGCGTTCCGTTTACTTTTCCGATGCTTGGCAATTGTGGTATGACCCGTAATTAATAGTCCATAGTTTTAGTTTACAAAAGGCTATAGAATGTCAAATTGTGTGACAAAATCAAGAAATTCGGGATCTATCAATTTCGATTTCAGTCCACAAACATTAATAAATATACATTTGATATTACCAGTGTCAAGGGTGTCTTGGTCCAGTAACCGTGGCCCTGTTGCTCCATGTTGTTAATAATAGTCACTCATGCTGTCGTCGGTCACTTCGCCTGTATGTTTACCTGTTGTTTGATATATCTCAGCCTCTAGTGGATGGAATCTGTTTTCTGTAGGAAGTTGATGTGTTGATTCGTGGCTTTATGATCGTGGGACGCCACCCGTGCTGTTCAGAAGTTGGACGCTGTTCGTAGGGTGCTCAGTTCGATTCAATACGGTTGGTTTAATTGGCTCTATTGTTGAGGTATCCGGGAGTCCAACCGATTCAATTGATAAACGTGCGACACGAGAATTTGTGGGTGACCTGCTGTAATTGACCGAGTGTTCTGTGTTGATATGCCTATTAATAGTACGGCTATCAGGACAGTATTCAACACCATTAACTTATAACTTGTCCACAACTATTTGTGCATGTTTTCGGTTGTTCTTGTCTCATAACAGGGAAGAGTGCTTTTCGTGTCTGTACAATCTCGCAGGGGTATTGTTCACTGGCTCTAAACTGTGTACCTTTAAGTGTTGTGGCAGCTTTATATCGTAACATTTCTCTGTCTGCGAACTTTGTAAATTTGGCAACAATTGGTCTCGGTCTCCTTGATTTGGAGGCTACATTTGGTCTACCCAGTCTATGCAGACGATCAAACTCAATATTATCAGTGATTTTCATTTCTGACGTTATAAACGATATTAAGGTTTTTGCACAATCTTCCTGTGTTGTTTCTGGTATTCCCATGAATATAAGATTGTTTCGCATAGATCGGGCTTGTAAATTTAAGATTTCTCTTTTAACAATTTTTATATCTGTATTTAATGCACCGATCTTTCGCTGATTTAACTTGTTATCTTCAATGACTTGGTCAAATATAGAACTCATGGTAGCCATTCCTTGTTCAAGATCGTTCACATTGACGTTTATACGTGATATATTACTTTCCAATTGATCAACTTTTACTTGCATATTGCATAGTTTACTTTCGATTGAATCTAGCTTACCGATTTTCAGATCAATGTTTTTCAGTTTCCCTTCTAGGCGTTCTAATGTTCCCAACATAAGTGGTAGTCCTGTAGCGAGCGATTGTTGTTGTTGTTCACATATTTGTTTGGCTGATGCTTGGTGTGGCGTGCTCGTTCCTAGAATGGCAAAGGGGCAGCCAGTCTCAACAACAGAAGTTGTTGTTGTTGTTGTAGGGAATGTAGCCATCTTTTACCGACTCACTCCTGTGACTTGAGTTTCGAGTGCTGACATCGGATATGGATGAATCAGATGTACTTTTGGTCTTACGCTTCTTTGACGCTTGTTTCCTGGGCATTGTTGTCTCTTTTATAGTTAAACAATGCTGTGATACTAATATTTTCACTTTACAAAAGCTGACAAATTGAGCTCTCGCTAAAGCCTGACTTGCTTGGCCGCCATCTTGAAATACAAGGGTGTGTCTTGGAGTCGATGTCGTGATGGTTAGATTCCATTCACGTGTGAACTGGCCCAATGGCAAATATGTTCTACTGATATATTTCACCCTAATTAATATTTTTTTATGCAAACAAATAAAACCTGTTTAGAAAAGAAAAAAGAGGAATTTCAAGCTGACAAGTAAAGAAAATTGACTAAAATTGAAAGTTTTGACATTGTTTTCCATAATTGTGTTATGTTATTGTTTTCCAGGTTTTATTGTCATGAAGATGCTATCCGCTCTACCACGATTCCCGCGGACCTTCTTTTTAAAAGTTTTTAAAAGGTGTCCAACCAGGTGAATTAAATCTAATAAGCGATTCATGTGGATAACAACTTCTTGGTTTATTGTTCACAACGTTTTAATCCCATTTCAGAGATCGTTTTGAAGCGTACATAATTAACAAACATAGGTATACTTTTATGGTGAGTTAATTGAGTAAAGGTTGTCTGCAGATTAAGACAGGATTAATGACAATATGGTGAGTGGTTTTAACAGAGATTATGTTCTACCATTGTTGAAGTCTGCTTGAAATGTGATCAATTGGTCATAGGCATTTGGCCGCTACAGGCCTTTGTCTCGGTCTAATCTGTTTATCTGACTTTATTACATTTGACAAATATATAGCAGATGACATTAATGCTGATGAAAATCTTATCTTGGTTTTTATTATTATTTCCCATGCAATTTCAAAAAGCGATTAGTGTCACCCATGTACACACATGTAAACTAGAGTCTGTTCAAACCATTACAGAAATAGTTAACCAAAGATAACGGCACTCTGACTAAGGGCAGTTTGTTTAAAGACTAGCAATGCTGTCTTTACTTTGCGTTGGAAGAAAATAAACTTTCCAACATTATGGAAACCCTTCACATTCTCGTTGTGCGAGTTATCATTATTATCGGAATACACCGCCACCATATAAATGAAATGCCCAAAATCAATCAATCCCAAAATAACAAAAACGCTGTTATCATTAAGTTTCTAAAAGGCAACTTCATTCGTAACCGAAGTAGATCCATAATTAACGGGCTTGAATACAGTCAGGATATAAATGCTGAATATTTTTTGTGTTGAGTTTCCATTGAATACAAATATGCTTATGAAACTCTCAGGCAGATGGAATACGTGTCTGTTTACATGGAACCAGATCTATCGATTTTAGCCTTCAGATGTTCTCAGGGAAATGAGATGACACGGAAATGGCTCGAGTTAATCAACAAAGAGGGGATCATATGTACCACGCCAACTGTAGCAGAAAGCAATGTGTATATTCGTTTCTGTATCTTGTCCTTCCGAACACATCTCAAGGCTGTTGATGCTGCTCTAAGCTCAATCAAGCGTACTTTAGACAATCTTTTGAGAAATGAGAACAATAGAACCATATTGTAATCTGTGATATTTCATTTGGGATTATATAGTCTATTGAATCATATTTGCAATAATGTTTTTTTGTAATTATTTAGTCAGTGTATTCTATGTATGTGTAAATATTCAAACAATTTTATGTACATTATATTTGACTTTCGATTAAATTATATTTCTTATATTCTTGTTTTCGTTGTATGTTTACTGCCTCATACAACTACAGTTCCTTGGTAAATTACAAACTGTTAGGTAAAATCAAAGGAAAGTCAGTGAACCAATACAAGTAGTATAGTGTGAGCAACTCGAGTCACATTTGCTATTTCATAATAACGAAGGGTTATGCGTTAGCATGTAGTAAATAATTACTACATAAATACGTGGGGGTGCCATTTCGGCTCCCCAAACGTATTTATGTAGTAATTCGATGGGACCTTGGCCTGTGTCTGGTGGTGTATATTGTGGTTGTTGGAGGGTTATTTTTTAAAAAAATACTAAGCGCCTTAAGTCAAGGTGTGTGTGGGGTCTGGTGTTAGATTGGCATTGCATATGATAGAAACCTTTTTCGGAAGAGTTGGGTGGCCCTTAGAAGGACCTTTGGAATGTAGAGAAAAACCTGTTGCCCGATTTCTGGCTGTCAGATGAGTGAATCTCAATGGAAGCACCAAATTTACCAGAATATACTATGAACACGCATCCAAGAGGTAGAACATCATCGGTGAGAGCAGCATCGACCTGGAGACTGAGGAGCGAGAAGCGAAGGAACCCAATGACGCTGACGAGATGAGGATGAGGAGGAGGCAGAGGAAGATGAGGACGAGGATGACGAGGTCACTGAAGGGTCGAATGGAAGCACCACGTTTACTGGAGTACAAAATGAATGGACATCCAAGGGGCAGAACAGCATCACTGAGAGCAGCATCAACCTGGATACCGAGGAGCAAGAAGCGAAGGATTCCGATAACGCTGACGAGATGAGGATGAGAAGGAGACGAGGAAGAAGAGGAGGAGGATGACGACGGAGTCGGTGGAGACGACGAAGGCGGCTGTAGCGCAGTAGGCCAGCTTGTATAGAAGAGCTGTATACTAAACAGGAAAAATAGGAGACATCAGAGACGTTGTCTCTCAAAAACACCGAACTAGCAAAAAAACTGGACGGCGTTGAGTAAGAATCAGTTTTATTTTCTTACCGGAAGACTTGGATGAATAAAAACGAAGATGAGAATGAAGAAGAGACCGTCGAAGTGAGGCTACCAGGGCCTCCAACTTTAGAGCTGCCGTTGCCGTCATGGCCTCTAACGGTTATTCGGTTAATTGGCGGGTGTCGAGATCTCTGAGATAGGTGTCAACTTCCTCCTCTGTGAGCCGTAACGATTCCTGCGGGAAAGTTCCCGCGATGGGTGCCATCACACGACGCTCCCAGAGTTTGGTGACTTCCCCCCCCAGGTACCGAAGGTAATGATGAGGGACTCCCGTCTAGCCGCCGAAAGTGTTCTAACTTCAGGGAGGGCCGCTAGGTGATGTTTGAGATGAAGCCGTCCCGGCTCGGTTGACTTCTTCGTCTGCTTCTTCTTTCCTCTCAGGGATGGCGTTGTATGTCTTGGATGATCAGTCATACTATACGGTCCGATTTTACTAACTGTCTCTGGCTTCATGATTGTGTTATGAGGAATGGAGATGGCGCAGCTCTTTATATGCAGTGAGCGCGGCCGTTTGAGAAATTCTTGGATTGTACTGCTCAGAGATCGAAAACAAAGCTGAAGTGTGCTTCCCTGCGTTGGACTTCGGGGTTGTTGACGGCTCTTCGTTGCGTAAACGGTGGAGACGGTGATGTTTTTTAGGCAAAGCGAAGGTGCTCTTTCACGTGGTGTTATTTTTACAGCGAACTTTTTTGACTGGCCTTAGTCGTGTGAGCTGAGTTGATCAGGGGGTGTTTTTCATCGAAAAAATAAAGTTACGACCTGTATTTGGGTGAAAGTTCTTCCTTTGGGTATGTGGTCATATTTTAATCATCGCCGTTCTACTCAGTTTCTCTATAACAGCAGTATTAGCGTGGTATAACATGACCTCTCAACACAACGAATATGTAACAGAAAAAAATGGCGAAGCTATCGGTAGGGTATGAGTGACGTCAGGCGTTGACATCGAGTCACCCCTGGATTGACGGAGGGCTCAGTGCACATGAACTAGTTCAATCCAGGGCAGGGCTGGCTCGATGTCTACACGTGACGTCACTCAAGCTCTCGTCTGCTTCAGTCATTATGGTCACTGTTAAATTGATCATAGGGAGACCTCAACGTTTACCCGTCATAGTGTTTGACATAACATAACTATTTATATGTATATTTCTAGAAAGAGTCGTTTATTCTTTTTTAATGATGTTTAGTCAGTCGTTTGAGAGTGGGACTAACGTATAAAGAGAGACAATGATTGGCTTGTGTGTTAGTTGATATTTGTACTGTCACGAGAGAGGACGCTTTAGGACTATGGCTAAACCACGGCGGAGGCAGGTGGCGATGGTGTCTACAGGTGGAATACCATGGAGAAAGAAGCGAGTTCAACCTAAGCGCAAAGCGAGAAGAGTGCGCAAAGTGGCCATGATGAGTACCACACAAAGCGCTAAGAGACTCGTCCAGCATAAAGCGTGTCCACGTGTGTTTAACCTTTATTCCAAACTCGTTCAACGAAAAAGGAAACAACGAGCTGGTACAGCGCAGAAAGAAGCAGCAGATTTTTTTGATCGCT
This sequence comes from Mopalia muscosa, assembly GCA_031763545.1. Lineage (NCBI taxonomy): Eukaryota > Metazoa > Mollusca > Polyplacophora > Chitonida > Mopaliidae > Mopalia > Mopalia muscosa. The sequence continues at coordinate 6,173 of JARFOD010118489.1, read as the reverse complement.
TGTTAGGGCATTCAACCATCACATAACCCGACCTTAGTGACTTGGGGGCGCTCAACGCACCGGTTGACCTGGGTGAACGGGTGAGATCCTGTTGAACGGGTGAGAACCGGTGAGAACTGTTTTCGCCCTCGTTAATGTTTTCTCCCACATCCTCGCTTCAGAACCATGGTATAAAAGGAGGCGCTTTGGTGTCTTGAGCTTCATTCCGGACCTGACTGCTGACTTCGCTGCTGTTTACCGACCTCTCTCGCTGTCTACCCAACTTCCTGCTCTAACCACCAGCCTTCCTAGCTGCCAGCCTTGCCTGCCTGCCTAGCTGCCTGCCTGCATGCTTGGCTACCCGCCTGCCTGCACTCCCACTGCCTGCCGGCCTACCTGCCTGCCCGCCTGCCTGCTCTCTCGCTCCCTGCCTACCACCCTTGCTGTCTACTGATCAGCCACATAGCTACACAACCAGCACCACAGCCAGCACCACAGCCAGTGTATCACGTTGACCTTACAGCCCGAGGGTGTAGTATTGACTGACGCGGATAAAGTGGAGAACCCGGATCATGCTATTCGACTCACGCTAGTGGGGTGGGACCAAACTGAAGCAGGTGATGGTAGACTTTAACATAGCCCGAATCACGCCGTATCAGTAGGATGTCGATTAATTCTCCACACCACCCAAAGAGATCCAATGAAATGCTGAACTATGTCGCGGTATCCACGCCTCACAGCCCGTGCATAAAAAATCTTTACGTGCACATTAAATATTGGATGGCGTACAAATCTGAGGATCGTCAATACCCGTGACAGCTGGGTCTCACGAGGAGGCTTGGGCGGCACTCAACAAACCAGCCCTCCTTGAGGCTGTCGATGGGATCTTAGTGGTCACACCCTACAGCGAAGACGACACGTCTGAACCATCCCAGATGCAACCGTTAGCTCACCCGATGCGTCACCACCTTCAGGAGATCTGGATGCGATGTTTTGAAGATTTTCTAACCCCTGTGTTAGCCTCACTGCAAAAAAAGTACTGTGGTGCCTGTGGTCAACTCCCTGAAGCTACCCAACATACCTGTCTCACCCTGGATTTGATGGCTACCCCGGGGGTTTGTCCCCTTCCTACCTGAAGCCCTAGACCGTGTGGATGTCAGCGGTATGTGTCCTCTATTTCAACGACGTGTCCGAGATCGAGCTGTGTCATCCCCTGCAAATGTGGATGTCTTTCTGAACCGGTTCGCGGTCAAGCGGACGATGCTCGATTCGAGACAGTGTTTACGGACTTTTTAGAGAAGGAACAGAGCGCCCTAGCCGATCTGATCGATATGACATCCCAGACAGAGTTCACCACCAGTACCCCCAGCCCTCTGCCAGACGAGGATTTGATCAGAACAGCCAAGAGTTTTAAATTTAAAAAAAATATATAGCTCAGCCGTCTGATCTTCCCACCTACCAGTCACCTTCATGTTTGTTTTATTGTGACGCGATGTTCAGTAGTTATAAAAAAAATGTTCTTGTTCAGAGTGTATCTGGTGTTCCGTGTTCTGTATGTTTTCTTTTTGTCCAACGTCTGCGCTATGCTTTCTGATCGGTCGCCTAACGGAGAGTCTAATCTTTATTCTAGCACTCACGGTCCTGATCACAGATCAGACCGATCACTCATGACATCGAATCCGTCAAGCACCCGAGCCCAAGCGGTCCACATTGAGCCATGATGCTGATGGGGGTGACACGTCGTAAATACGACGATACGTCACCCCCATGGGCACCTTGGCTCGCTGTGGACTCACCCACACACGTTGAGTGTATATTAGGCGTGTTTCCGACGTGGAGCGGTTAGTCTGCAGTCGATGCTTGCGATGTCTTGATGACGAGTAAACTTCATTGGGCGCATATGGTAGCCTCGGTACAGGATTTATAAGCCTACAAAACTGTGGTGTTGACGATGTTTGATGATGGTCGGGTGAATTTAGGTCGTTTACTCTTGTTAAAACCATTCACTGACGACATGTGCGATCAAACCCAACATCCTGAGGCCATACGTCACTACTACGAGCACACCGTGTGAACGACTTATCCCGCACCACCATCAGGCGACTGAGCACACCATTAGCCGTGCTCGGTGTCTTGGGGTGTCTCACATGTATCGTCCTGTTCAGTCGTACCTTTTAACCAACCTCCGATCAACCCCCTTGCATCACACGAGCCTTATGGGTAAACATACGAGGAGAAGACGACCACGCCAGACCTCCACCACCACCCCGACCACCACTCCGTCCACCACCCCGTTCACATCCCATCCACCACCCAGTCTAGGACCTGGTCAATGATCCTGTCAAAAGATGCTCGATGATAAGACGTTGCGACGGATGTATTACGATGCCAACAGCTCGGCGGCCTACAGCGGAGAGAATGGTTTATGGCAGGCTGTACTTGATTGAGGTGTCCACGTGTCGAAAGCTCAGGTGGTGGTGTGGTTAAAAGGACAACCCAGCTATACGTCACACCGCCCGCTCAACAGCACTTTCGACATTTGAGGAGGCAGAGGACGTAGGGGAATGCCAACTGCCAACGAGCACCACGACAGATATAGAAGATGCATTCCGGGCTGTCGACGCATTGATGGCGGCTGGGGTGAGTGGTATTCAAAACCAATCCCCAACCTCAACAACAGAAGAGCAACAGGCGCCTGCCCGTGGCATATTCTACCACTGGGAGCTGGAGGAGAGGGACAAGGAAGCAGCAGAGCTTCGGTTGTTTGGAAAGTTCAATATTATAACACACAACTGGGTAGTGCGTTCCTTCCAAAGACCTTTTCAGGCCCCCCAACTCTTCCGAAAAAGGTTTCTATCATTTACAATGCCAATCTAACACCAGACCCCAACACACACCTTGACTTAAGACACCTGGTTTTAAAACAAAAATAACCCTCCAACAACTACCACAAACACCACCACACACAGGCCGCGGTCCAATCACACAACCCCAATAAATACATATTAACATACACTATAACGTTAACATGTAGTAAATAATTACTACATAAATACGTTGACAACCCCCACGTATTTATGTAGTAATTAATTACTACATGCTAACGCACAACCCTTCCTTATTATGTAATAGCAAATGATAACCGAGTTGCTCACACTATACTACTCAGTAACTACTGTCAGTGGGCTCTGAAATGTCTTCAACTTCGTCACATATAACATTACTCACATGTCAGCAAAGAAGTCATTTTCATTTCAAGTATTTTTTCAAGATTCAAGAAAAACACAGTTACGCCAAACACACCGATACAATTCAAACTTCAAAATATCATAATCGCTCAGTATTTTCGAATCACAGTTACGCAAAACACACTGATATAATTCATACTTCAAAATAGCATAATAGCCCAGCACTTTCGATTAACAGTTACGTCAAACACACGGATATAATTCATACTTCAAAATATCATAATCGCTCAGCACTTTCGAATCACAGTTACGCCAAACACACCGATATAATTCATACTTTAAAATAACATAATCGCTCAGCACTTTCGAATCACAGTTACGCCAAACACACCGATATAATTCATACTTCAAAATATCATAATCGCTCAGCACTTCCAAATCACGGTTACGCCAAACACACCGATATAATTCATACTTTAAAATATCATAATCGCTCAGCACTTTCCAATTACAGTTACGCAAAACACACCGATATAATTCATACTTCAAAATATCTTATTCGCTCAGAACCTTCGAATCACAGTTACGCCAAACACACCGATATCATTTATACTTCAAAATTTCATAATCGGTCAGCATTTTGGAAACACAGTTACGCCAAACACATCGATATAATTCATACTTCAAAATATCATTATCGCTCAGCACTTTCGAATCACAGTTACCCCGAACACACCGATACAATTCTTACTTGAAAACATCATAGTCGCTCAGCACTTTCGAATCACGGTTACGCCAAACACACGGATACAATTCCTACTTCAAAATATCACAGTCGCTCAGCACTTTCGAATCACAGTTACGCCAAACACACTGATATCATTCATACTTCAAGATATCATAATCGCTCAGCACTTTTGAATCACAGTTTCGCCAAACACATCGATACAATTCTTACTTCAAAATATCATAGTCGCTCAACACTTTCGAATCACAGTTTCGCCAAACACACCGATATAATTCTTACTTCAAAATATCATTATCGCTCAGCACTTTCGAATCACAGTTTCGCCAAACACACCGATACAATTCTTACTTCAAAATATCATAGTCGCTCAGCACTTTCGAATCACAGTTACCCCGAACACACCGATACAATTCTTACTTCAAAATATCATAGTCGCTCAGCACTTTCGAATCACGGTTACGCCAAACACACGGATACAATTCCTACTTCATAATATCATAGTCGCTCAGCACTTTCGAATCACAGTTACGCCAAACACACCGATATCATTTATACATCAAAAGATCATAATCGCTCAGCACTTTTGAATCACAGTTACGCCAAACACACCGATATAATTCATACTTCAAAATATCATAGTCGCTCAGCAGTTTCGAATCACAGTTTCGCCAAACACACCGATATTATTCTTACTTCAAAATATCATAATCGCTCAGCACTTTCGAATCACAGTTTCGCCAAACACACCGATATAATTCTTACTTCAAAATAGCATCATCCCTCAGAACTTTCGAATCACAGGTACGCCAAACACACCGATATAATTCAAACTTCAAAATATCATCATCGCTCAGCACTTTCTAATCACAGTTACGCCAAACACACCGATATCATTCATACTTCAAAATATCCTAATCGCTCAGCACTTTCCATTCACAGTTATACCAAACACACCGATATAATTCATACTTCAAAATTTCATAATCGCTTACCACTTTCGAATCACAGTTACGCCAAACACACCGATACAATTCTTACTTCAAAATATCATAGTCGCTCAACACTTTCGAATGACAGTTACGCCAACCACACTGATACAATTCTTACTTCAAAATATCATAATCGCTCAGCACTTTCAAATCCCAGTTTCGCCAAACACACCGATATAATTCTTAGTTCAAAAAATCATCATCGCTCAGCACTTTCCAATCACAGTTACGCAAAACACACCGATATAATTCATACTTCAAAATATCATCATCGCTCAGCACTTTCGAATCACAGTTACGCCAAACACACGGATATAATTCATACTTCAAAATATCCTAATCGCTCAGCACGTTCCATTCACAGTTACACCAAGCACACCGATATAATTCATACTTCAAAATTTCATAATCGGTTACCATTTACGAATCACAGTTACGCAAAACACACCGATATAATTCTTACCTCAAAATATCATAGTCGCTCAGCACTTTCGAATCACAGTTACGCCAAACACACCGATACAATTCTTACTCGAAAATATCATAATCGCTCAGCACTTTCAAATCCCAGTTTCGCCAAACACACCGATATAATTCTTACTTCAAAATATCATCATCGCTCAGCACTTACGAATCACAGTTACGCAAAAGACACCGATATAATTCATACTTCAAAATATCATAATCGCTCAACACTTTCGAATCACGGTTAAGCCAAACACACTGATATCATTCATACTTCAAAATATCATAATCGCTTACCACTTTCGAATCACAGTTACGCCGAACACACCGATACAATTCTTACTTCAAAATATCATAATCGCTCAGCACTTTCGAATCCCAGTTTCGCTAAACACACCGATATAATTCTTTCTTCAAAATATCATCATCGCTCAGCACTTTCGAATCAGAGTTTCGCCAAACACACCGATATAATTCTTACTTCAAAATATCATCATCGCTCAACACTTTCGAATCACAGTTACGCCAAACACATCGATATAATTCAAACTTCAAAATATCATAATCGCTCAGCACTTTGAATCACAGTTATGCCAAACACACCGATATTATTCATACTTCAAAATGTCATCATCGCTCAGCACTTTCGAATCGTTTAAGGACTCTACCGCTAGTCAGGGGTAAAATTTCGACTTTCTGAAATCTTCTTTTCATAATTTCTAAAGTAGTTATGGACCACACTGTTCAACAGAACATTAGACCTTGTTTATTTAACTACTTTATCATACTGTTATATAGCTTCAC
>JARFOD010118478.1:0-14747 GCA_031763545.1 Mopalia muscosa | reverse complement strand
CCCATTAAAACATGTTTAGAAAACATTAAAGTCCAAAGGAGTTCCAGGCTCATTCCCATATAAAACTTTTATAAGCAATCAATCTCTCAATGGTGGGCGTCAAGATCCATTCATGGATCTCTTGTTTATTATAAAATTCTTTTGGACTAGTAGTACAAAACGAGTACCTGTAGGTTACCCAATACCAAATGTTTTAGCCTTCTGGCTAAGGGCAGTTTGTTTGCAGAGTGGGAATGCTGTCTTTTCTTAGCACTGGAGGAAAATTAACTTGCTAATAGTGTTGAAATGATTCACATCTTGGTTTTGCTAGTGTCTGTTATTTAAGAAGATAGCCATCATATAAGCATCTGCCAAATACTCTTAAGTCTCGTGTAAAACTCCAGTCAATTAATTAACCAAATCTTTTACAGTAATATGTTGCTGTGTGGTATAATAGCTGTCTGAGTGTCATGTTGAATTATTGATTGTTAACAGATATTTTGGAATCCTACAAAAATTGTCACACACACAAAAGATTTTTGCCCATTCTGAGCTATGCTGGTATTGTTTTATATTTTAGTGTTAAAGTTTGAAAAATCCCAGATTCTTGTGTTCATTGAATGTCTTGGGCTTTGTGGAACATTCCTGTGGTCATTTTAGTTTGATGGCTAGAGCAAAATTGTTCCTCCCTTAAGACTATATATTCATTTGTGGTTTGAAAACTGGAAAGTATTAAACTTAGTGATGGTGTGAAGTTGGTTACTCCAGCATTAAATGGTTAACCGTACTAGCTGTCTCTGAAGTACTTCACTGCTTCATGTCGGAATGCAGCATATGCCAAATTAGTGGATTACAGTCCAGTGAAATTTGGATTAAGGCATGACAACTTACAATAGGGTAGCCTGTAGTGTGTAGGTGTTGCTAAAGGATTATATGAAAAACATTACTGAAAAATTCCACATTATACATGTACCATCTACAGGTATCAAAATGTATGTTAATGTATATATACAGCATGTATGTTGTAGCTCAGTCGGTTAGCTTGCTGGCCCTGCTAGACATAGACTCAAGTTCAATCCTAGTGGATTTATTTCTCTACATTTAAAATATATATATACAACTTATGTTTGTTTGTTTGATTGGGGTTCGTACTCAAGGGTTTTTCACTTATGACGACTGATTGTCCACTTCACATGTAATATTTGAGGCAAACCCATCTGCAAGTGACCCGCCAACCAAATAATCTAGTCAGACATTGTTAAGAAGCATGAACACTAAATCAGTTTTGTCACATCCAATTTATTTATGGCATCTATATCAGCATTGATAACAATAAAACATTTGGTTCCTATATCATTTAGTGTACACTTGCTTCTTTATTTAGAGAATTTCTATCATGCAGCGGCATACGTCATATTTTGTATTATTTGACATTTTCACAGATGTTTCATTGTGCCGCAACCAAGTTTATCATGCTCATGTGTAGTACTGCATGAACTAAATGTTTACATTGGTACATCATATCTGTTCATATCTTTTCTACATAATCAGACTGATGAGAGTAGAAGAATAGTCTCTTTATAACTACTTGAACCTGTATGCATGTTGTCCTTCAATGAGAGTTGCTACAGCCTAAAATATACACCAATTTTTTAAAACTTTCATCTTTAAGAAAATGTAGTTATCAGTTAACATCATGCAGAAAAAATTGGTCCTTTAAAATATTTAAGAGTTGAAACTGCACTATCATGGTCTGAGTATATTATAAACCAGACTTAGGGGCTTAGTCTCTTAGTTTTAATCAATAACCATTTCTAACATTACCATATGGGACAAGAACATAATAGCTCTTCCTCATAATAATAGAGGCCTGGGGCAGTATGTTTGTATTTGCAGAGATGTTATAGTTGGATCAATCGTTTACCATATGTTGAAAGGGGATGACATTGAGAGTCGTGACTAAAGTCTGCCCAGACAGAGCCTTTAGTCCCCCTTAAAACACTGACTTATCTTCCCTACCCTGATCCTTTGTCTCAAGACAGTGAAGATCAACGTCCCAGAAACAGATCATTGATTAGCCAGTATAATACACAAAGCAATTATTCTGCAGTAAAACACAGGCCAGGGAATTATATTTGCTGTGGCTCTATTATTCAAACAAAGTTACTAATAGCGCAAATGTATTCCTTTCATTACCAAATTATCAGTGATTTAAATACTCTACTGAATAATTGCTATCTTAGACAGATCCATTTAAATGTATCATTGGCTTCATAATCACTTATCATAGGTAAAACACCACATGACTTTAAAAATGACATCTTGACAGACCGCCTGTACATGACAAGTAACGCAAGAAAGTGTGTGAAAAGCCATCATGCACCTAACTCGAAGATCTCCATTAATCATCAAAATAAGGTCAACGGAGAACGGTCAAGAAAGATGAGACTGTCAGTTTTCAGCCAAACAGTTTACTTCGAAAGCTGAGACCTTCATGTCTTTGGAAATTTTCTACATTCCAAATAAGCTTTTTGGTCATTTTATTTTCCAAGTATGTTTACTTAAGAATAAAACAAATATAAATACACAGATAGTGTTCAGGTTGACTTTTGTCCACTGAAATTAAGAATAGCTTTATTAAATTCATCTGCAAAAGTCACATGCAAAAAAACCATCTTCAACTCCAATTTACATGTAAATCTACATAGAAATTATCCTGAATTTACATGTATTAAATGGGAGACTTTGCATGATAAGTTGTTCTGAGGTGCTGATAAAATAGGTTCGCATTTGTTCCCCTTTAACCCCAACTTGCCTTTCGGGAGACATACTGAGAACAGTCTGAGGCTTCCCAAGACCCATTTCTGATTGCATGTATGTGTACATTTCACAAACTCCATTTGCAATAGGGCCTGGTGTTGTGGCAGAGTGGAAGCGTGTGCCCTACTAAACCTGCTTTGATGTACCGTTCACAGGATCGAGGCCGTCTGAGGTCTGTCATATAAGCTTATATCAGATTAAGTCACTGATGTGGCTCTGGCAATCATGGGGATGGTTTTTACAAGGTTTTGTCTAGGTTTTCCAATATAAGATGGGAAAGAACTTAGAAGCAGTGTAAAGTTAACAATATGTTGCCGTATACATGTAAGTGACATACCATTGAGTAAACCCCAATTAGATTAACCATTTGCAATTTACACACCAGCATTTGAAGTAGGATATGATGTCGGGAGATCAGGGTGACACTAACGGCATATTGATTATCTGATAAAAATATTGACAAAAGCCCATTCACCTCTGACACAAGCAACTTGCTTATCATGTATGGAAGTGGTTGAGCTTTATGGATGCTTAATTTCTACCCACCCTAAGGCTCCTTGTTTAATCAAGTGTCAATGTTTCTGTGGTGTGTCGTGCAATGGCATATTGTATATGTGTAGTCCAATCTTGGTAGGGTTGTTTCTAGTACGTGTTATAATAATTTCTGCTGCTGAAGTTATCCTAAATTAATAAACACCATTAGGATTATTAGTTACTTATTAATAAATTATCAATAATTTTAATTATATGTACATGTATTTCCCTCACTATCTAGTTTTCAGGAACTGCTATAAAAAAAGGTATTTTTCTTAGTTAACAAACCCCAAATTTATGGTCATCACAACATGGAAAATTTTGTTTCTTACTACAATATACTTACATGTAATTTGGCTAGACACAGTAACAACCCTGACAGTGGCCGGGCCCGTGGCCGTGGCTTAGTGCAGAATGGTCAGGTATATGAGCAAGGGTGGTTTTTACGAGGTTTCCTCTCGGTTTTCCACCGCAATAAGGCTTGTGTACATGTACAGTGTGAATTGGACACTCCGTCGTCATCTAAGTGAAATACCCTTGAGTATGACGTTAAACACCCTTTTGTACGACGTTAAACACCAATCAAACAAATAAACAAAAACTGACAGTGGCCTTTGTTTCAAGAAGGACACAATATATGTTGCTTCTAATTTGATCAAGAACATTAGGTGTGGCGCTGAACACCTAATAAACATGCAGACAGAACTGTTCTGCTGCTTTTGTATCTTGTTTTATTAACTATTTGTAGGAACTTTATTTCTGTGTACTATCCTTTTCCTAGTGTACACATTGCACATAGGCAATGAGTCTATCTTTGATCTTTCTGTTTGTACATACACACTTGACTACTACAACACTTATTTACACTCGGAGGCCTTCAGCCTAGAACGTTGTACCAAGCAAGTGGTATTTGGATAGTAAAAAAATCAGTTGATTTTCTCATTTCCTGTGTCCTTCCATCAGATGCTAATATGTAGGTCTGTATTATGGGCTTGCCATATGCCACATAAACACTACCTATTATACACTGGATGAGTCATTGTGTCAGGAGTATTCTGTAGGTTAGAATGATTGTAGAATTGATTTCATGGGGACTCACTGTCTTTAATAGTGTAATGATATATCCTCAGATGTTGTTTATAGTCCTCTACTGTTCATAGTTTAAATCACTCATATTTACTAGTCTCTACATGTATGTATAGGTTTGCAACTTTTCAAATCTCAGCAGGCTTTTATATGGGTCAGTTCGTTGTCCATTGAAGTACTGAAATCCTTCAATGCACCTCAATGCACCGCTTCAGTGTTCATTCTTTTCGTTGCAAAATTTCCAGTTGGGGTATTTTCCCAGATATCATGATACATGTAGGATTGTTTTTATAAGGTTAAATGGTTTTCACTCAGTTTTTTCCCCCAAAGTATCAGCAATACAAACATCATTTGAGTTGAATACCCTAACCCATAGGTATTGAATGAAACACAAACCAAAAGAACAAATTTCAGCCTGTTAGTGCAGGCATGTGCTTTTTGGAGAAAATTGTCCTCTATTGGTTTCCCAAATTGTTTGCAGTCCTTATCTAAATTTCCAACATTAAACACCAATCAAACAAACAAATCAATCAATCATCTACATTTACATTTTGCTACTGATTTTCAATTATGAAGTTTGTGTTTTGAAGCAATTTTGCTTTATTTTTCACCAAGGCATATTTAGGTATTTAAAGAATCAGCAAACCACAGAAACATGCAAATGTTAGGTTATCTCACAAAATTTTAGACGACAGATTTTGAGGTTACGCTGGAAAAGATTACAGGACAGGCCTGTAGAGGTTTCTATGATGTATGATATCGGTACCTTTCTTTCTTTTAATTTCTGCTTATTTTCTTTTATATTTATTGATGAAATATATAAATTGTGAAGAAAACAACATTGCAGAGATTGATTTCTTCTTTAACTCATTTTATTTTTTCGTTTTACATTGATTGTTGGTCCTTTTAACGAATGACATAATTTACATGTGTATACTGATAAAATCTACCCCAAAATAGACGTTACAAATTAATTATATAAGCTTATAAATCTCTCCGGAGATGACATGTAGATATCATAAATAAAACCTACGTCTATTTTTATCAGGTTCTCTACACTCTTGCAGGTCATTTTTTGTGTTCAGCTTTATATGGATTGCTGCCAGCTGCATTGACGAAATTTATTATGATTTCTAGGTGATAAAATTATAAAAACTTCCACCCAGTTGTTTCCGATATTAATCTTTGGGACACATAAAAATAGTTGCGTACATGTGGATAATAAATAGGGATGGTTTTATTTCATAATTTTTTTGACGGTTTGATGTTGATTGCTGCTTCAGTGAATATGTATTTGATCTGATAAAGTCTTTCTGCTAATCGTTTTGAAAATTTATTTTTCAACTCCTTAACCTTTTAATTGAACACATACAAAGTAAGATTTCACTTGCAAGAAGCCAACAATTGTCTTATGTGTTGTACATGTAACTACAGCTGTTTTATATTTGGGAAATGGACAAGTTTATTTGTTTTTAATTGGAATAGCCATGTGACAGCTGGGACATTTTCATACATGAATGTTTGTGTAGCTTGTGTAAACTTAAATTCGATTCCTCTATCAAACTTTGTACAGAAATAAGCAAATATATATAAACTTTTTTTAACAACGTCCACGCTCAGGCTTTTCTTTCTGTTTTATCTGAAAATAGAGAAGTGTGCCTCAATCTTTTGCATAGCTGAGAAAATCAATGAGTCTGAACTGGTCCACTGAATTTTACAAAAGATTTATTAAAAATGTCCGGGAATACCCAATACAATAAACCCATTCTTCACTCAGACTTCAGGACTCGAAATGTGTATCTAAATACCGGACAAGACAGTCAAAATATGGGAATGTTCAAAAACTTTTTCTGAGTCTCCGATATTTGTCCGAGATGAAAATTTATGTAATACTATAGAGTATAAACGCCGTTTTAATCCACTTTCATCACTTACTTATTTTCAGCTCAACTAAATAGTTTTTATTCTCAACAGAATTCATGATAAATTCAACTATGCGATCTGTTGTGTTGTAATCACATCATCTGCTTGTCAAACTGAATCATAGACAAAAAGCGTAAAGCTCAAGCCATTTGATTGGAGGGCAAGCTGGATCGCAGAAATTATGCTGAATTTACCTGAAATTGGTGACTCTAAATGTCATGTAGACAGTTCTTCAACATCTAAGCATTCAAGTTCTGTTAATACTGTCACAAGGGGTAAATATGTGCAAGGGCTTAGGCAGACACCCATCCAAATGGACGCCCTGAAGGGAAGAATTGCCTCATTTGGACACCCTGTTTTAAGCAACTTTAACATGGTGGAGATAGGAAAACTGTCAAAAGTGGACACCCAGTTATTTGAAGTGAAGCAAAATGATCATTTTGGACACCCTGCTTTTGATTTCTGGCTAAGCCCATGAATATGTGTGGAATCATTTATAAGCTCCACTTTAATTGTATTTTGATTTGGCTTCTTAACAGATACGGTACATGTTCTACTTCAAGTAAGAATTAAAGATAATATTTTAGATAATGTAGAGATCCAACAGATGTACGTTCAGCTCTAGGATTAGTAGCTGCAAGTTCTGCAACAGAGGTGTAGAACTTGGCAGCATGGTCTATTGAAACAAGTATTCAAACCCTTGTTTCTCTTATCTGTCAACATTTCAGTTGCATAACATGTGAGAGCCCACCTGTTTGACTAAGTAATATTTGAAATAAGCATTACAAGCAATCTTTGTGGCTATATGTGAATATATTGTTGGTGTAGGCCCCTGTTATATTGAGAGGGCCCCCTTTGAGCGCAGCTTTACACACCAATCAATCAATCGTGTGCTCTCACTGCAGTGATTATATTATGTGCTTATAATGACATCAAAGGGAGATAAACCCTGCTAATCTCCTCCCAATCCTCTTTAAACATGAACATTTGTGACTATAGAGTAACATTAGTCATAGTTCATTGGCCCCCTGATCTTATTACATGTACTCAGCCCTCTGTAGTTGTTCAGTAAGCTGTGTAAGATCCTCTGGTAACAGAGGGGAGGGAGACCATCCACATCTGGAGGCCTTGCTCCATTGTACATTGGAAATCACAGTGTTTTTTCCACAGCATGACATCTTATACATATTGTTCAGCTCTGGTGGTCCTAGATTTAATAATGAACTACATATATTTACTATATCTACAGAACATGTTTTATAAAATTTATTTTTATTTAATCAAGAACATTTTTTTCCAAGGTTTTAAGTTCCCAACCGTTGAATTCTTCAATTGATTATCTTTTCTTAAACACTCTGACACAAGTTTGCTCAGTCAGTCCATACAAATTTGCCAAATTGGTGTGCATTTCTCCGATAGCAATATTCTGGTTAATCATGAGTTGTCCCTGGGCAATATCAGCCATACTAAAAGTGAAAGTCGTTAATACATGTAACTTCATATCTGGATCTGCTGTGATATCTCTACATTCCTAAACTTTTATTTTGCTCAACCGATAGCACTTTCAAGTACTATTACATGTTAAATCACCAGCATATTATGCATTTTCTCTTTCTATAGAAGAGAGAGAAAAAATAATAATTAAGAGTAGATACACATAGGGAGTGTATATGTACTGAGCAAATTTTTGTATGTTCAGAAATTATTTTAGAATGGGAAAAAATTGGCATACTATGTTGCATGCTGTGTGTGTCACCCTGACATGGTCTCATATTCTCATTCAAACACTCCAAGACATTCCAGAGTTTTGGAAACATTCCAGGTAGATTTTTGGATGAAGGATTCCAAGCTGTTACTATTTAAAAGAGAAAAAAATCTGAAAGTGTCAGTTTTATACTTATTACTAGGCCTGTGTTTTAAGTCCTCATGCGTAATGTGTTAATCACGAGTTAGTTGTTTTGAGTTGGCAGCTAACTGCACGTTTGACTTAACATCCTTATAATCTTCATAACATTACAAGCTGGGTTATTTATACCTGGCTCTTGCCTACTCAGTTGTTGTGTTGTTGGCATATACATGTACATCTAGACATATTGGACTCAATGAATGTGGGACAGGAAAGAAAGTAGATGTTTTAATATTGATGTTGAGATAGCATCTGTAGCTGTGATTTACATGTACATGTAGTTAGTTATTGATTGTCAGGTAGCTGTTCTTCCATTTACCTGAAGGTACATACATGTATATAGGAACATCAAAGGCTGATACGTTGATAGTTCGTTTTATAATTGGTTAGGGTAAAAGGGAATGATTGCTCCCTCTCCTGCTGTGGGTCAAGAACATATTTGACACAATTATATATTAATTTTCTATATGAAATGAACTCAAGCTGCTTTACAAAACTGAGTTATTGCTTTCGCAGCTATCCTTTGTGCCTAGTCCAGGTAAATATGGATGTTGAGAGATGAAAATCAGTGATGCCGTCATCAGTTATATTTATACCTCTGCTCTGTATTGGTGGATTTATTTAGAGATGCACTCAACAAAACTGTACACGTACCTTGATTTACATGTACTTGTGTGACACTTGTCTACAGACCTATTATCATTAGTCAGTCAGGATGTAGTTGATGGATGCTGTGATTGAAAATATCCAAAATTATGTCACTAAGTCTACTAAATTACAACATTCAGAATGAGCTTTAACTAATTTCAAGTTCTGAAATCATTTCTGTAACAATGGGTTTATTTTGAGAGTTGAATGTGTGTTACAATAACAGACAGCTTCAAACCAATCGACGTGGAGAGGTTTATTTTATAGGAACCTGACAACACTACAGCCCTGGCACATGTACATGTATTGTCTACCCGTTGATACATGTACATAAACATCTCATGATTTGTATTGATCAGTTCTTTCCCCTGAGGTCAGATAAGAGATATGATTGTGGGCGCTGAAGTTGGATGGGTGAAAACGGATTACCTGCAGCTTAAGCAATTATTTTTACCTGGATTTTTTTTTTTTTTTTTTGTGTCATATTCATATCTTCTATAATAGATTTGTGAAACGTTGAAAACTTATTTCTCCAAAGATTTATATCGTTACGGGCCTAGCAAACTGATTTTTTATTTATCTGAATTGGATCACGTAAGCTCAAATAGGCAAGTACAATCTACATGTCAGTATTTAGAACAGGTGTTGAGCTGTTCTTTAGTCTGGTTCAGATAACCACATTTTTTTTAGAAAGGCCTCCTATAGTGATTGATTTTGAAAGGAGATAACATTCTATTCTGAGTAAGCTCTCCACAGTTTTTAGATGACCTTTTATCAAATTGTACCTAACTCAACTTGGGTTTATGGTGATATGGGATAATTTTTCCAAGCTATAATTCATTTGTTGACTATCTGAACTGTAGCACGTACAATGTTCAGTAGTATCTATGATATTAGATGGTCACGTCACTGTCACAAGAGAATAGTGTACAGGAAATACTTCTTCTTGTCCAGCTTGTCTCCGTCCATATGGTATTGTTCAAGGTAGCAAATCAGAAAAGTGTGTCTATGTTCAGTGTCACTGTGTTGTCCAGGTACACAGGTATTGTTTGTCATAAGACATTACATGTATACCAATGCAAACACTAACAGGCTTATACATGTAGTTTGGTGTATTGAAGGAATGAAACCCATGTTCAGTTTTCTTTGGTGACTGTGTTCGCATTTTTTCACCTGTGCATGTGCTTCTATTGTTTTCTAACAGAGGCCATTTTCATTAATACATGGACTAGAACAATGGATATACTACTGTGTAGCTGATGAGTGACAACAACTGTTTACTTTATAATGAATCTGTGACGGTTAATTGATGGCCCTGACATCAGCTGTCCATGTTTTATGTTCACCTGGAGGTTACTTCAGGTGTTGTGTGCTGTCCAGTATTATGTTTAGCACTAATTAGGAGCCAAGTGTACAGTGTACTCATCCAGGTCAGCTTCTGTAACACCTTACAACTTACTTGTAATTACATTGTACCTGTAGTACCATTCCCAGTGCAGTAGTTCCTGGAAATACATGTAACCGACACAATGGTGCGATTCTCTGGATTCATGCACATAGGTAAGATATTACAACTTTTAATTGAATCAATTTTGTGACTCATTCATGTAAGCCATTTCTTCCTCTTGTCTAATGTTAATTGTAACATGTCATATTATATGTATATGTACAAAGTACACAAAATACATGTTATTACATGTTATAAACTTTTTCATCTGTGTTCACACAGTGAGTGGACTTCATGAAATCACCCCCTGAACACAGGTTGTTGTTCCAAGGGTTAAGCTCCTGAAATTTAAAGAAAGAAAACAAGATATTGTCCTAGGGTATGAAACACTCAACACTTTGACGACATCTGAATAAATCCATTTGGTGGACACTGTACACACAATGTTAACTGATACTGTCAGTCCCCGTGAGGGAGCGGGTGGGCCATGGCCCTGCAGAATACTCCCTCAGCTTCCTCAGTCGTTTGTAAGAGGCGAGAAAAGAGGTTGCTTTCTGTTGTCCTGGTGTTGGTAGAGCTAACGGGTAACGGGAAGCAAATTTTGTTTGTGATGTTCTGTATTTTTGTCCATCGTCATATAAATGAAATACCCTTGAGTACAACGTTAAACACCAATCAAACAAACAGACAAACATACTGTCAGACTACTGTTCTACTGGAGTTCCCTTGTCAACCTCCGGTATATTAGGGTAACAAACACAAACTGTTTCTGGGCCACAGGTATCAAGGGATTGGTTTTAACAAGGTTTCCTCCTGGTTTCAAACCTATTAGAGTAAGAAATGAAAAATCCTTCGTCACATAAGAGAAGAACATGTATACTTGAGTACTATAACATTACATTCCACTGAAACAAACAAATGTAGCTGTATTAACAGATTCTCACTGGCTCTCAGAGTATGTGACTCTTCTGGGTGCATTTATATTATACCTCTTTTCTCTATGTTTCTATGTTTATATAATATTCATTAAAACAATCCATTGAAGGCTATGTGTACCAGTATGTATTGCTTGTACATGAGCTGATTGCTGAATCCCATTTTTATTTTGATAAGACCATCAGAGTAAGAGCGGTCCCGCGGCCGTGGCTCAGTGGTAGTGAGTGCGCTTCCTAAACTGAACCTGCTTCAAATTTCCGTTCACTGGATCGAGTCCACCTGTCAACCATCAGGTACATGAGCCAGTCACAGGTCCGGCATGAGCGAGTCACATGTTGTGGCTCCGGCAATCGCAGAGGTGGTTTTTACAAGGTTTCCTTTTCCACCGTGATTAGGCTGTGTACAATGTGAAGTGGACAATCCATTGTCATATAAGTGAAATACTCTTGAGTACAATGTTAAACACCAATCGGCCAACAAATAATCAGAGGAAGAGCTGCATGTTTCAATATCCAAACCATGCTGTCTCAGCTTCGCACATGGGAAGAACATTCATTTTTCATCATAGCAAACATTTAACATTTTATGGTTATTGGATAGCACAGTGGTCATTAGTGAAATAGATTGTACCCTGGAGTAGTGTGTTTAAGACCGATAATTATCATTAGTCAGTCAATCGATCGATTACTTGTGACACATTGTGTCTTCTTCAGATAGGGCTAGTGTATATAGCAGGCCTGTGCTGTTAGGGAGAACTGACCGAACAGGGTGTTCTCGTGGTTATGCAATTTTATTTTAGAAGAACTGATTTATAGATTTCCCAAAATTTTCGCACTCTTTGTTTAAATCAGCATTTTGCTACTGATCATCAATGGAATTAGCATTACAAAGCAATTTTTCCATATTTTTCATAAATGCACATTTCTGTATTTAAAAAACACACCAAGCAGCGGCAGATGATGGCTTTTCTCAAATAATTTTAGAGGAGAATATACAAGAATATTAGTACTAGTAGATAATATTCCTTGCATGATAACATATATACTTGTATGCCATCAGTGAATTAAAAAAGATTCTGACAGGCACTTCAGTTGTTTTTTTTTTTAAATTTTGTATAAACATCTGTTATGCGTGCAATACAAACAACGCAACCACAATCAATGTCTTAACATGTAGATAAGACTCCTATCCTTAGTTATGACCTTTGTCTAAATTGCAGAGTCATGTAGTGTATAAAAAATTAACAGACCTGAGCCAATATGCTTATGTCAATATGTGTAGTAGACTGTATAGTATAATACATAGAGATCATAAATGACGCGTGTGTAATTAGTATTGGTTGCAGCCAATCACATCGATCTTCGTTCTATGATAACAGTGGCATTCAGAAGCAAGGCACTGTATACAGGGCTCATTTTCAACCCATTTAAGTGGGTTAAAGAGCCGCCAGTTTAGGTGCACCCCTCCACCCACTCAAAAATGTTGTGTTTAAAGGTCTTCCCAAATGGTTCATACCTAGAAAACGTATAAAAATAGCCCAATATTCACTGAACGATTTGCAACTTGTTTCATTAAAAAATTCGTTGTACATGTGGAGAAATAGGGATTCGAACATCTGACTTTCACTAAGAGTTAGCTGTGATTTTTCGAGTGAAGTCGCCAGGGGAATTTACCAAGTGATAGGTATCTATAGCAACCTGACCGCCATTTTGTTATTTCTCATTATCCAACAATTCTTCGTGTATCTCCGTATGGAGACGTCATTATCCGGCACAGATTGTTCCGAATGGAGTTTCCCCTACCTACGTCACAGCTCAAATAACTTGTATGAAAAGTCGCAAGTTTGTAAGTGAATATAACAAATTCTAAGCGTCAGAAAAATACACGATTTATTTTACAGACAGTTTATACTATTATCTTTGTAATTTAGTCACTGTTAATCGGATTTAAAACCCATTTGGGAGTACCTTTAATTGGTGTAGTTTATGCATAAAAATGCCTATTCAAAGTTTTACGTTAATCCGTTCTCATGTATTGCTTGTTGTTGTTTTATAGTAAATTGTCACCACATTTCGTCCAATAAAAGCTTTTCATAGTACTGTATTGAGCTAAATATTACTTGACTGTCTATATTCATTAAGGAGAACGCATTCTCATGTTTTATAACAAATCCTGACCGAATAGAACACCTGAGCTATGGCATCGATCAAAATAACTCTAAATAGCGTGTGAAAAGTAATATTCCAATAGCTGCCAAAATAAAGAAATCTCGGTTTTATCAGCAATCCTTGCGAACGGGAAACTAGCTCGATTCACAGTCTCTGAATGAAACACCATACAAGATATATTGTCAAGGTGAAATTTCCAGAATGCTTTGACGTTAAATTCTGTCTCAATTACTAGGCTGATATTACAATTTCCAACGTCCTTTGTCACAAATACACCAGACATCTATGCACAGAGAAAACCCCATAGTCAATAGAAATATCCAAACAAAGTTAACTCAATATTTTTGTTTTACATTTTCTGTACGTAGTTTATTTTATTGGAAGAATTTTCTTACAATTTTACACGAAAACATAGCAAAATCAAGGAATATCACTCCTCAGACAGTCTTATCACATCCCCTAATTTAAGGCACAGGACCAAAGTCGTTATTCTGTAAAATAAAAACAACGTGAAAACACATTTTTTGCCAACTTCAATCAAAATATTGCACACAAGTCTTACCTATTGTGAAATGGATTGCACTGGATGAGAGTTTATTTAGTATGGGGTCCTCTACAAAGTTGTTTGTTGTTAGCATTTGGATTTAAGATCACTTTAAACAGACTTTAGATTGGTCTTCCCATTAGGTTGAGGGTTTGTTAATTTACTGTTCTTTATCTGGGTCAGTGACGTTTTCTCTCGAGGCGGAACTCTTTGGCTGTTTGTTACAAATGGAATATAACTGTTTTATCGATTCCAGAGAGTGATAATGTAACTATTGATTGTACCATTAAAGCTCAAAGATATTGAAAGCTGTTCACGTAGGATATTGAAAGCTGTTCACGTAGGGTATTGACTGTCAGATAAAATACTGGATTGACAAAACAGTTCAAAAAGTCATTAAAGCATATTATTGTTAACTTTCTAGCATCTTTTTATACAGCAAATCATTACCCGTTCTGATTTTATTTCCGACATGAGATACTACGTTTTCTTCCCTACGTTTACAAAAATATTGATTTTTACAACAAACAGGGTAATAAATATTAACATATTACTACACTCTTCAAAAAAAGAAACGCAAAAGAGAATTTGAAAAAGTAACTTACTGTTTTAAGACCGCACGACCAAATACACATGATATATATATTTGTTTCCAACGTCCATGTTAACCAAACCCTCTCTCAAACGCAACTCTTGATGATTTAGAACGCTGTTAATGGTCGTTTTTATCATGATCATGAAAATCATCGTGAAAAA
>JARFOD010118467.1:0-14748 GCA_031763545.1 Mopalia muscosa | reverse complement strand
ATTAACACTGTCAGAGCCTTTTGTTCATTTAGAATATTGGGCCATGCTTTATGCCTGAAATGGCTTTATGACTCACTCCTTACTAATATCTTATTACAACAATAAAAAAACATAATTTTTTATATACTCAGAAACTATTTCAAGTTTTTTTAAATTTGTCAAGTAAAAAGTGAATGAAATTTAGAACAGTATTGTATTTGAAGTTATGAAGTATTGTATTATGATTTTTTATATTTCTAATATTGTTTATAGCTTTCTGGCCAAAAGGCAGTATGTTAGGAGAGTTACAATGCTGTCTTTACGTACCAACAGAGGAAGATTAACTTTCCAACTTAATTAAAACACTTCACATCTTGGTTGTGTTAGTGTCAATTATTGATGGATTACACTGCAGTCATGTAAGCGAAATACCCTTAAGCATGGTGTAAAATACCAATCAATCCACTTATATTGTTTTGTTTCAGAGAGGTGAAATAAATAATTTCCAATACTTGATGCATCTGAACACATTGGCAGGCCGCTCATATAATGATTTAATGCAGTATCCAGTGTTTCCATGGATACTCGCTGATTATGATGCTGATGTAAGTCAAACCTCAAAGATTTTATTTTTCCCAAAGAAGTTCTATTTGGTTTATAGTTTTAGGTTATAGGGTTGCAGTTAAAGAAAATGAGCTACAAACTTTTGAATAATCTATAAAGTTTCAATTTTAAATGTCCTGGATCAAGTATATATAAACACACTAAAAACCTAATATGCCTTGTAGGAGCTGGATTTGTGTAACCCTGCTACATTCCGAGATTTAAACAAGCCAATGGGAGCTCAGACACCTGACCGGTTAAAACAGTTCAGGAAAAGATTTACGGACTGGGATGATCCTCAAGGTCTGTATTGTCAGTCTACATTTTGGATGTTATCCACACCTTTATTAAATCACACATTGTTATGGATTACTAATTCTAGTGTCTGATTTAAAACCACCAGCTTCGTAATACCACTTAAAGAAGTTACACCTTTATAGGTTAAACTTCATAAAAGGATTAACAGACTGGGAAGATAGTGTGATTATGGCCTCTACTACTACATATACCTGTAATAAGCCTGGGGGGTAGGTACAATTTGTACTTTGAATTATAAAACCGGTGTTATTGCATCATATTGTGTGTCCTGTGCTTATTTTGTTATAGTTTGTTGCCATTGTTGTCAAAGGTGGTTTTCTACATGAATTACAGACCACACATTAATTACAGACCACACATTAATTACAGACCACACATTAATTACAAACCACACATTAATTACAGACCACACATTAATTACAAACCACACATCAATTACAGACCACACATTAATTACAAACCACACATTAATTACAAACCACACATTAATTACAAACCACACAATGTTGTACAGTTTACTATTCAACTCCCTTCAACACAAACAAAAGAAACCTAGGTCTTTGTGGATAGATTTTTGGAGATGGTTGGATGGTGTAAGCAGGGTTTATACCACATTTTCTGCAATGCAAAGTTAATAATGTAATTATGCTGTAAGACCCCAGGCAAACAACCAAGACATTTAATTTAATCTATTATGCATGCAAAATTTAGTGTAGATCATTTATTGTTAAGGTGGCTGAAACGTGCTAATTGATCGAAATTATTGTGTTTTTTTTTTGTTAATTGAACAGGTGAGACTCCTCCGTATCACTACGGGACCCACTACTCCTCTGCTATGATAGTAGCTTCATACCTGTTGAGGATGGAACCCTTCACTCAACATTTCCTCAAATTACAGGTAAACTATGAAACTAAAACATTTTGGAATTTAGAAAAAATAACTTTAAATATTTCTGTAAGGGGCTCTAGTGATTCTATAGAATGGTTTTCATTCATTTAATATACTAGTAAAAAATATGTCTTTATTTAGAAGCCGAAAACATGTTGATCATTGTGCCTATTGTGACTTGAATAGAATTATTGTTCAAATTGATAAATAAATGACGTAAAAACTTACATGAATCTCACAGAGTTTATTTCCAGTCGAAAAGACCTGTATATCATTCAAATGGAGAAATAAACCATGTAAAAACTTGTCTCACTCAATTCATTTAGTTGATTCTTATATCTTTTTATGCAGGGTGGTCATTTTGATTTGGCTGACAGGATGTTTCACAGTGTTAAAGAGAACTGGTTGTCTGCTTCCAAACACAATATGGCAGACGTAAAGGAATTAATTCCTGAATTCTTTTACCTCCCAGAATTCCTTGTTAATTCAAACAACTTTGATTTAGGTAGGCATTAAAGTGACATTAAATGTATCATACATGTACAATTCCTACTGTATTTCTCTATTTACCTGTGACTTTGACAGGTATTTTAGCTGTTGATGATATTTTATAGGAGACTAAACTATGTTTTGCAGGCTGTAAACAAAGTGGAGTGTCTCTGGGAGATGTGGTCCTCCCTAACTGGGCAAAGGAAGACCCCAAAGAATTCATCAGGGCTCACAGAGAGGTTGGTCTTATCATTGTCTTTCAATTCCCTACCACTAGTACCATACATTCACCACTTGTCTGTCCGTCTGTACAGCAATCAGTTTTCCACACCTTCATGTATTATTCTTGTTTGAACTTAATGATTGTATACAGCTTTATTATGACAAGTTAATAATCACGATTGGGATTCACATAGTTTTGTTGAAGTTCTGGCCATTTTTATTAAGAAATACATGAGGGCAGTTTGCATGGCAAAACATGAAAGATAAATCTATTAGTTCGCCGTATGCGTTGGGGTGATATGTGACTGTTGTAGTACACCTGAAACTGTGCCCTGTTAGAGAAGATAGTTAAGATACAAAGTGAAAGTAATTTTGAGTCTTTGACATGCATATAACAATTGCTCTACCATTCGATGACTGGTTTTGAAAACTGATTCGGAAATAGTTTACCTTTTTTACATTTTGTCATTTTTTTATATTATATTATGTGATGTTGGTGTGTTAAATGTTAAATTTTGTCCTTGGTGGCTCTCTGCCTAAGGACAGTTTGTTTAAAGAGTGGCAATACTGTCTTAGCACTGGAGGAAAATTATCTTTCCAACATTATAGAAACATTTCACATCTTGGTTGTGCTTGTGTCAATTGTTGTTGTAAAACACCGCTTGCATTGAAGTGACATACCCATAAACACAGTGTAAAACATCAATCAATTAATCAATCAACTTCCTTGGTGTTCTGCAGGCATTGGAGTGTGACTATGTGAGTGCTCATCTCCATGAGTGGATTGATCTAATCTTTGGCTGTAAACAACAGGGACAACCAGCTATTGATTCTGTCAATGTTTTCCACCATCTATTCTACGAGGGTAATGTTGATATCTACAGTATTGATGATCCTCTCAAGAAAAACGCTACCATCGGCTTTATCAACAATTTCGGACAAATTCCCAAACAGGTTTGTATTAGGCCTTTTGCATGTGTCTACAGTTTTTTGGTATTCTTGTATTACCTTGCTTTTTGATTTTGTTTGTAATATTTATCAAACATTCTTTAAGATGGATTGCTGAAATTTTGTACAAGAATATGTTTATGTAATATTGTGTGTAACCATTGTCTGTTTAAATCTGACAGTTTTTTGTTGAAGTGTTTTACTAAAATAAACTTCACCAAGATGACATGTGCCCTAGTCAATCATGTCAGTTTATTTTGTAGTTGTTCCGAAAAGCCCATCCAGCCAAAAGGTTGAACAGTCGACTGTTGGATCCAATGTCCATGTCTGTCCCATCCACAATTGATAAACTCTTCTTTCACCATGTTGATAATCTTAAACCAACATTGCAGCCTGTCAAAGGTGAGTTTGACTGAACATTGACCATCGTTTGTCCTTTTCCTTTATTCTGTGACTTATGAAATAATTATTTGCGTCATTTATTTCTTAGCTTCTCCTTAATATCTCGAAATCAGATAGTGTTGGCTGTTTTATCTGCTTACCTCAGAGGACAAACCCATTTTCAACAGTCTATTAAATTGACAGGCCATCAATTCTTCATGTTAATATCACATCTTTGCCTCGTCATTGTATCAGTTTTAAGGAGTAAAGTTGTGATGTAAAGAACCATACTGAAAATATGTTTGTTGTATTCAGAGCTGAAGAGTGCGGTAGGACAGATGATATCCACAGAACGATCAGTGTTAGCTGTAGAACAGAACAAAGTTCTCATTCCTCCAGCTTACAACAGATATCTGGCCTGGGGATTCTCAGATCTCTCAATACGCATTGGAAACTACGAATCTGATAAGGTTATTATTTCATCTTCACAAAGACTTGATAAAACAGAAGCATTCTTTAAAAATTTAAACCTTTGTTGCTCTTTTGCCTCAAAGTTCTAATCAACGAAGTTGATCATAAAAATATTTTACTACGGATGTCACAGAAATACGAATCTTGTTTGTGTTTGGGCTTTATGTTCGAATAAAATGAGCTGATCAGAAAGATATTGAAAATGAAGGTCTTAGAAATGACAAATACTGGAAGGAAAGTCCTATAAACGTGGCAGAATATTTTTCAGTTGAAAAAAAGATTCAAGTTCTATATCTGTCATTTATATGCCATATCAGGTAAACAGTTTGCACTGCAATCGCCAAAATATGGGTGAAATATATAAGATTACTTTCTATTGTAAATTCTGCTTTTTAATTGACAATAATGACATCGTTTATAATCATTTTTTACAGGCTAGTTGTGTGTTTGAATGCCTGGACAATGGTGAGATTCTGTGTGCTGCCTCGCCTAATCCTAAACTGTTTGTCACAGGAGGCACCAGCTGTGTAAGTTTTAACCACTAAGGTTTTGGCAAATAAAAACTGTCACTGTTGGTTCTTTTGTTCAATTCAATGTAATCTTTAATCCTTTTAATCTTTATGTGACCTACTTCATCTTTAAAAAGTTCAATAGTACTTGGTCTTGTAATTGTGTTGGATAAATCATCAATCAATCAATCGTGATTAAATTGTACTTTCCTTGTTCCCACAGGTTGTTAGTGTATGGGAACACCAGCCAAAGGATAAGAAAGTACTTTTGAAACAGCCTCTGTTTGGCCACACTGAACCTGTCACTTGTCTGGCCGTCTCACCTGCTTATAACGTCATCGTGAGTGGTTCACGGGACAGAACTTGTATAATCTGGGACATGAGTCGTCTCTTGTACGTCCGTCAACTGCGAGGTCACACAGCGCCTGTGGCCGCAGTCTGTGTCAATGAGCTTACTGTGAGTAAAATATTTAATTAGTAAATAGCGGCACGAGTTTACAGTTTAAACTTCTGAACCAGCTGTTGTAACCTGGCTTAATTTCATAATGTCAGAAAGAAAGTCATTGTTAGTTGACATGATACAACAATGTTTCGCGGTTAAAAGTGTTTTGAATAACTGGTGCCAGGTCCGTAAATGTACCCAATAATAAGGACCGTAAGTCCACTTATTGTTTTGAGAAAGAAATTTGAAATAAAATGATTATTTCTTTGATGTTGCATGATAAAAAAAAGTTATCTCCTCACCTGATATTTTAATGTTTGGAATATCAGTATACTGACAATGTACTGTATTAAGACAACAGACATATGAGACAACATAGGTAAACATCTTCATGGACTTACCTATGTACACAAAATGTTTGTTACCTTTCAGGATGTATCAAATATGTGATGTTAATTTTACATACAATAAAAACTGTGTTATTGTGGTCTGTTAAAACAGGGTGATATAGCTACCTGTGCTGGTACGTATCTTCACGTATGGGATATCAACGGAGCAGAGATAGCTGTGGTTAACACTGCTACATCCAGAAGTCAACAAATTCTCTGTGTAGCCATGTCACAGGTAAGACTACTCATTCTTGTATAGCTAATATAATGCATCAGATTTTATCCTGTGTAAAGTTTATTTTCTCTCAGTTATCTTTGCTTTGCTTGTTAAATCTACAACATTAAACAATTCAGGATGATTTTAGTGATTAGTCTTTGAATAAGTCTCAGTTTATACCTATATCACCTTAATACTATTGCTCTCGTTAAATGAACTAATCCAGTTTTTTGTATATGACCAGATGATGGAGTGGGACATTCGCAATGTTATCCTGACAGGAAGTAGTGATGGAGTTGTTCGTGTAAGTTAGCACTCCACATCAGTTTTATACAATTATTTGACTAACTCAAATACAGCTGAATGTTGCATTTAACAAACAGTCCAGGTACACTGGCATATTTTCTTGCCAGCATTCCAATGAAACATAAATTGGGGTAGCTTATCATTGGCCATAAACTGAATGTATAATGCAGGTGATGAAATTATAAATGGTTTGCTATAGAATGAATAAAACATGAGAGATCAACTTTACTACAGGATATTGACTGATACCTGTCAGCTGACTGTGTAGTATTCTGTTCCAATTGCTAACATTGCTCCGGCTAAGGGCAGAGTGTGTTGATCACAGTCATACTGTCCTTAATTACCATCTTATCTTTGTGATAACTTGGCTATCACTAGTGGAATACATCGCCAGCATATAAGGGAAAAAAACATTGAGCATGTCTGTTAACAGCGATCAATCAATCAATCGACACCATTTAGAGAACCTTTTATGTGAGACTGTAAAACATGTATTAACTGGGTGTAAGTCTGATCAGAGAAAGTTTATGTGAGACCATAAAACATGTAATAACTGGGTGTAAGTCTGATCAGAGGACATGTTATGTGAGGCTGTGTAACATGGAATAGCTGGGTGTAAGTCTGATCAGAGGACATGTTATGTGAGACTGTGTTACATGGAATAGCTGGGTGTAAGTCTGGTCAGAGGACATGTTATGTGAAACTGTGTTACATGGAATAACTGGGTGTAAGTCTGATCAGAGGACATGTTATGTGAGGCTGTGTAACATTGAATAGCTGGGTGCAAGTCTGATCAGAGAGCATGTATGAGGTTGTAAAACCTGGAATAATTGGGTGAAAGCCTGTTCAGATAACATTTACAATGCATTCACAGATATCTGCTGTATTCTCTGCACACCTCCTAATATGTCCAATTAGATCAGATAAACTATTGATAGACAGGTAATTAAACAATATTATGATTAATCAGTTTGCTTATACTGTCTCTTAATTTTAAGAACAATTCTGTGTTTGGGGTTTAATGCCACCCTCCATTTATTATTTAATGTATATGATGGTGTGCCACCTCATTTTCATGTAAAGAAATGGTTCAACATTCTTGTTCATTTGGCAGATGTGGAGTGTAGAGTATGTACAGGTACCAGATGAGGTGTCAAAGAAGGGGAAGAGGAAGTGTGATATGGTAGACAGCATACCTGTTGAGGTGGAGACTGTTCAGACACAACCTATTGACATTCCTAAGATGCCGAGACGTTTGTCATGTGACAGCTATGACAGCCCGGGCAGATCAGCATTTGAAAGGCTCAAGGATTTTAAAGATCCAGACTTACTGGCAGCCAAACGCTCAGATATCCTCGGCTCTTCTGCAGAAAGCGACAGTCATTTGAGGAATGGGAAGGAAAAGTTTTGTGTTCATGATAACTGGGATATAATTGATCGTTTGGACAGTAACATTAGTACGACCAGCAGTACTAGTGATCTGTACAGGTGTGATGACGGGGCAAGTACAGACAGTGAGGTACCTGGACGAGCACCTGACACTTATAGTCAGAAGTCAGCTGATATCTCCATCGATGCAGGTGTGGACGCCCTCATGGAGTTGGAGGACAGTGGCACTGTTATCAGTAACACATTTCCTGACACTGGTACGCTGACTAGAGATTCAAGTACATCTATATCAGCTAGACAATCAGCTGTTAAAGATGTTACAGATGCTAATGCTTCGGGTGATACAAATACCACAGACAGCAAAGAGTCTCCCTCAGCCGAGTATGTCATGATAACAGATAGTGATCTGAAAACACCTTCTGCAGATGATTTGCTGAAGAAATATAAGAGAAAGATGACTACAGGACTAAGAGAAGGTAGGTAAAAAACTTAACAGGAAGTGATATATCTTAGTTTATAGTTTATTAAAAAATTTATTTACGCTAATACACGAACAGTTCAGCAATATATTTCTTCTGCTTTATGACTATAATTTTCATAATTTTTATTAAATAATTTTGAGGATATATTCTAAAAAGTTAGAATGGATAATACGGGAAAGGGGGGGGAGTAGTTCTAGCCAAGACACAAGACAACCTATCAGTCCCAATACTGACTGAGTTTTGTACCCTCGTAAAATAAAGTTATATATATATATGTATACACACAAGCTAGGCAATCTGTTTCAGATTTGCGGTCAAAGGAAATCATATATAATCTGCTGAAACTAATACATATTTTATAAATCTGGGTAGAAAGCATTTTTGATGTTGATTAGGCAGCATTAAAATAACCTGAACCTATGTGTAGTTTTATTTTGGTCCCTAACCCCCAGCTTTTGGTTCTCACTTTTGTCAGGTTTTAAGTGGCAGCGACAGTTAATGTTCCGCAGTAAACTCACCATGCACACAGCTTTTGAGAGGAAGGACAACAAAGATCCAGCTGCAGTCACAGCTATAGCCATCTCCAAGTATGCACAGAGTTCACTTCCAAAGTATATTTTAACAAAACTTCAATTGCAGTCCGCTTTCATTACAACTTAAAAAAAGTTGATTGGGGATCAAGTATTTACCATCAGCGGCAAAAGCAGATCATGATGCAATAAAAGGAGTGACCCAGTAGACCTTATGATTGTCTAAGCTTCTGTTCAAGGTGAAATAAAGGTCAACTGACTGTCGTATTGACACATGTATATCGAGTGCATCAATGTGTCTCTGTGCTGCACAGAGATTATTTGCTTCTGGCCAATACATCTTCCCTATGACAGGGGTCTCTGTTTTTTTCTTATCTGGTCAATATACGGGTTGGTATGCCAAGAACAAGATTGTGGCTTTCGTTGGTTAAACCAAATGTTTCTCACACAATAATGCTGTCCAATGATATTTATTAATGGTTTAATAATTTTATCCAACTAATGGATAAATAAAGGAAGGAATAAACACTTCTGATTTATTATCTTAACATTTTTTAGAAATTGAATATAACCACCTCTACTTTTTTTACCACCTAGGGACCACAAGACTGTCTATGTAGGAGATGTTAAGGGTCGTATCTACAGCTGGACAGTAACTGACCAGCCAGGTAGAGTGGTAGCTGATCACTGGATGAAAGATGAGGGAGTGGACGGGTGCTTGTCATGTGGAGTGAAATTTTCACTTACAGAGAGAAGACATCACTGTAGAAACTGTGGCCAACTATTCTGTTCAAGGTAAGTAATGCTCCAACTTCTGACGGGAAAACTCATCTAAGTTTGCTGACAAGTTATGCGAAGTAATAGAAAATTTATTCAGGAATGAGTCAGAAAAGATTCACTGTATAAAGCTGTTTTCCAGAAGTTGTGTCCACTAAAATTTCTCATCTTTCTCATCTGACTTGTAGTCTAAGAAACACATTAAACCAAAATGAATATAAATTCGTCAGATCTAAAGCTGAAATAGTTTGTTTGAGTGGGGATGTACTGAGTATTAAAGGTTATTTTGTGCATGGCGGCCCAATAGGTGGGAGATACCACCACAGACAACAAATAATTACGAAATACTACAACAACAATGCTTCCTTGGTTTGGTATTTAGAGCGGATTTCCTTATTCACTGGTGTTTATTACTGTTCTCTGAGTTCCTGGTCATGTATTGTTCATAACTTATCCAATTTAATTATTTATCTGATCTTTAAAGCAATCAAAAATCACTCTGTGTTGATGTTTCAGGTGCAGTCGTTTTGAAACTGAAATCCGTCGTTTGAGAATCCTCAAACCTGTTCGCGTGTGCCAGTCCTGTTATAATGTCCTCAAGGCTCAGCAAACATCTGACAAACTCTCCTCAACAAAACCAAGCTGATAAAACTCAGCTTTCTGTTTAATTTCAAAGCAGAAGTGGAAAAACAGAGATATTACAAATTATGGAAATACCTGTAGATGGAAGAAAAAAAAGGGACTTTTGTATTTATGATATAAACAAGGATCTGTGGTTATTTTGTACATTAGATTATGTCCAATTTAAAATTAGATTAAAAGGATGATGTGATAAGAGTAATACGATTTGAAAGGAGACAGATTACCAGGGTGAAGCTGAAATAGTTCATAAGACATGTGTAAAGATAGTGGTACAATAGATATTTAACAGGTAGAACACAGGTGTGATATAATATATTGACTGGTTCTGACGAATATTGAATTGGAGGTAATTCCCTCGGCTTAAGCCAGGTGCTGGTTGTCGAAGCCAGGCAGCGATGGAGGTAGGTTGGCTATCCCAGCCATGTGGGGAAATGATTGAAACTGGTATAAAGATAGATCTGCTAAATCCAGATCTAATTGACTTATATAGAATACTACTGATATTTGTTATTTAGGTGTAGTAAATCTATGTCTTACACTGCCTGCTAATCTTTGTAAGTCTATGTGTTATTTGATTTCCCAGCATTAACATTCCTCCTAATGTGCAATTCTATATGAGGTTGTGAGATTAGACTGACAGATGAATATGGTGGTAACAAGACTCTCTGTTGGAGGTGTATTATTGTATATGTTTTACTATGTGTGCAGTAAAGGTTTTTGTTCTCTCAACAAATAAAAACAGGAGTGACTGATATACACGATTTGACTGTCTTGATACTAGATATATACGAACGAGATTCAGTATATGTTCTGGTCAAATTTGAAATGTATAGAAGATATTAAATAATGAATATTGACATTGTATAAATTGAACTTTTATTATGAAATAGCCTAGTACAAGGTTAATTAGGAAATGCTAGACATTTAACTGTGAATACCTGAATGCATTTTGAATCCTCTGGTGTTAATAGTGATTCTGGAGGACTATATCATAGAAATTATGAGCAGTTATTATCAAAAGATGATTTTGTATTGAAAGTGATATTTCATAGAACCAGCCAGAGTGCATGTTAAAACAACATGAAATTGTTATTAGATAATACACTTAGATATAAAATAGATATTTGCAAATAAACTTGTTGATAAGAATGGTAACCTGCTTGAACAGCCATGTAACTATGATATTTATCAATGTTACTGTTAATAAGTAAATGACAATGCTTGAGAAGTATATTTAACAACTATAGTACAGGTAGCTTATAGTTGGAAACAATGGCCAAATATCCATTTACTCATATTTATTTGAACAGGTCCCGCATATTATAAGTTGATGGTAGTGTTACATGTATATACATGGTTTTATTATTAAGGTCTGTATACTTATTTCTGTCCTATGTTCTCGGAAGAGAAGCTCCAATTATCAGTATTTTATTTTTGCCATGTTTTTTATTTTTATTGGCCAGTTCATATATAAATTGTTCCTTTATAAACTGGAATGACTTTCCTAAAGTAGACACTAGTGGTGTTTTAAATAAGTATCTAAGAAGAGAGACTAAACCTGTACATTTTCTTTTTCAATGCAGGGAATGGTCATTTCCCCTCCTCCACAAACACTAAGGTTATAGTCCACCTCGTGTACAGTACAGCCACACTAAACTTTGACTGGCAGTCTTTAAAATTACAAATCAGGTTCTCTAGTGTTATATTTTACACCACCACCAACAAAAAGTTAAAATTAGTGTTGCTTTTGTTGACTTGTCATAGTTTATGCTATATCACAGTCAGACACAGTGGAACGTCTACCATCCCAAGAACAGTAAACGTAGTCAGAATTATTTTTTTTGCCAACGGTTTGTTACCATGAAAATAAATCTAGCTCCATAGGCTATTTCCAGAAGTGGCACCAGGGAATCAGTCTTTCTTCAGCAACTCTCACATCATTAAAATGTGTGAATCCTCCCTAATACAACTAAATGAATGGCTGATCTATAGTAACTCAATGCTCACAACCACATTATGTGTTAGATAGTCAATTATAAAAACAAGTGATCTAGATATGGTGCTCCGTGTAACTTTAGTTACAATCTCTTTTTCTTTTTTCTGCAAGTTGCTATTTTAATTTGCCACCATTTATTACTACACAAGGCGTGCTTTTACATCTCCACATCTTTAGGTTAGTGCAATCAAAACCATATTTTGTACAGTTTAGAATTTTAGCAACATTGTTTATATTAAAGAATTTCTTTTAAGAAAAATACATTAATGAGATTTAATTGTAATTGGAAAGCCAATTAAACCATAGTCCTTGCCAGATTTGTAAACAATAGTAAAATCTGCTTAAAACCAATCATTAATCTGTAAATACTGTACATTTCTGTTTTCTCTGTTGTCGTGTATATTTGTGTTAATTTTCCATGTAGTCTGAATGGCTTCATCCTTTACTGTGATCACTCAGCTCGATGTAATGTGTTCTAAAGCATAGAAATGGGAAATATGGAACAGTTCCAAATAAACCATTGAAAACAATGTCTAGACTTGTGTTATTCATCTCTGATTACAGCCATTGTTTTTATGTAACACTTGAACAGACCTGCTTACCCTAGAAGAATTTGTGCTAACCATAATGTGTTTTTTTTGTGATCCAGCATAGCAGTTTAATTGCTGTGTGTATTAAACATAAATTCTGTGCAGGCAGATCTGTTTCAATAATTGATTTTTTTACCTAGGCACAAAATGTTGACAATATACAGAACGAATATATATTATTTTATTAGAAAGCTTATACCAGCCCTTTCTGGTATAGTCAATAACAAGTACATCAAGCCCTGACCAAAACAGGTCATTGTCATTACTTAAAGATGATCATATGCTTTACCTATTGGGATCGCTTGGTCATAATTACCACAAACCATGGTATAACTTCTCTTTTATTGACTGGTCATTAGAATTAAACTGTGACCAGCTACAATTAAATGGTTCTAATCAGAAATGTATGTTATTGGGTAAGTTTGTTTGTCAGTTGGTGTTCTCAACTTCCATTATAAAGCACTATACAGAATCTCTCAGAAATGTTCATCGGATTGGTGGATAACTGGCCTGTTGAATGATTGCTACTCTGCGATCTACAAAGCAGGACGGAATCATTAAATAATGTATCACATGATATATTGTTGGGTGGTGGCAACAACTCTGAAGACAAGATAAGGCTCATTATTAAGTGTGCCACATCCTGCACACTGTGATTTGTCATTATTCCATGTGATTCTCTAATCATCTGTATCCTGGGAGATGAAATTCTGGTACATCAAAGCACACTGGTCGTTTGGCTGGATTCGGATCTTTCTCTGCTCTAAATACTGTTAAGGAAAACCGGTCTACCTTACAGGTAGGTGATTAGTTACTTACAAATTATTTCACTCACTAGGGTACACATGTGTTCGAACTACAATGAACTTTATCAACTCATTTTTATATATTTTGGGATAAGTTGCTAAAGGTATAAAATATATAGACGAATGAATAACGACTGAAGCCAGAGATTAACAATTGTCACGAGTTGCAATGTACTCCCAAGTAAAGTCAATAGTGGAATGAGTGATCTCATAATTTATGCCATATTTTGGGAATAAATGCACTGCTCAAGATCATTTGCTTGTAGGTTGGCATTCATGACTTTTCTCGTCTAATGACCCCATCTGTAGGCTGACACACTTAACTCAATCCTGTGTAACATGAAATATTTTGCCAAGATTGCTTATTGTAACTAAGATAAGCCTCTTCCAAGTTAACAAACAGAACCAATATCTTGTACTTGTTGAAGGCAAACATAGGAGAAAGTTTATCCTGTGCAACTCTCTGCCAAAGAGCCATATATAGTACAAACCCTATCCCATGTAACAGGTTACCAAACTGAACATTTTACCCAAACATACAATTTCCACAAGGTTGTGTGTGCCACGGGTGAGTGAGAATACAAAAATCAATCCTGTACGACTACTACATGAAATATAGTCTAGGTAGCATATACTGCTATTCAGTGAATGACTCCAGCTGACAAACTTTTTATGTAGAAGTGTAGGTGGGCACCAATTACTGCCGACGATTTTGTGCCTATTAAACTGAGGGGTGTGGGTTTGATCCCCCACCGACGGGTTTTCAACCTGCAAAATTTTCGAACCTAGAATCTGTTCAAACTTTTCCCAAAATAACAAAACTACTGGCTAAGAATAGCCTAGAATAAAGATTATTTAATAAAGACACAAAATAAGTCCCTGCAGAGATAACAGGTTGGTTGGTTAGAGTTATTCCCCAGACACAAGCTATGCCGGATTCACGTAAAACTAACCATTACCTGTTAATTGATTTGATAACTATCAGAATACACAAACCAGTGACAACAGTTTTACATATACATCACAACCACTGCATAACTCCAGTCTTAAATCGTCTGCCAGATAATGAGGAGTGAAAAGGATACTGATGAAGCAACCTGAAGAGACCAGTTCCAATACTCATGGGGATTCCCATTATGATACACTCGCTCACACCTGTCGAAGGTAATGTAAGAAATGGTTATAAGATAGGAAACATACATTATAGTACACTCACACCTGTCAAAAGTAGTGTAAAGAATGGTTATAGGATAGGAAACATACATTATAGTACACTCACACCTGTTAAAGGTAGTTTAAAGAATGGTTAGAGGATAGGAAACATACATTATGGTACACTCACACCTGAAGGAAGTGTAAAGAGAGGTTATAGG
>JARFOD010118466.1:0-29001 GCA_031763545.1 Mopalia muscosa | reverse complement strand
CGAACCCACGACCCTCATAGTTAGGCACCAAAGCGCCTTGAAGGCCGGGGGGCTGAGTGGTCTAGGTAGCCTGCGTTTACTGCTGGCGATTCAGTGCCTAACTCTGAGGGTCGTGGGTTCGATTGCCGGACGGGTTTCAACCTACCAATTTTCTGAACAGGTATATGTTCTAACTAAGAAAGGGTTATTCCAAAACAACGAAAATACTGTCATTATCATATACATTAAAAACGCACCCATATTGCATGAAACTAAATTAACTTCTAGATTAGACTACCACCTTGCTAAAGCTATATGTCATCACTACTAACATGGGTCAGTGGTAGATTAGATATGTAATTTCAATTTAGTCGGCGCCTAATGCTCAAAATAAACATGAATACACCAATACCTACATGATATTATTATCTGTTTTATATGCCCGTTGTTGGATGGTCTGAATGTCTATAGACTCATTGCCGGAATTATTTGAGAAGACCGCTGTATAGGAGCCTTGTGCTGCTGGTTTTCTAGTCAGGGTAATCTCCGTTACCAACACACGCGTATAGATCTGATGAGCGTACACCGATTCACTAATCCTCAGATTCGGAGTGTCGATCGTCTCCTTGAAGACAGCTAACAGGAAGAAGAAACGCAGACTATGTGTTAAAACGTTGGATAAGTCATGGAATTAAACATTTCAGGGTTAGATGTGATCCTCAGCTTGAATCAAGTTTTTGTAGTCATTTTCTCAAAAAAAAACTTGTTCTCAGCATCTTATAGAGGAGAAGGAAGACAATAATTCAAAATAAATCCCCTAAAATTCAAAATAAATTCCCTAAAAAGACATTTGGGCACATTGTATTGAGTAAAAATATTGATAATGTATATATCAGTGCATTAATGACGAGCTGAGGTATATAACGAATTTACCTTTCCTAACATCCAGAGTGAATAACCTAGTGAGCGCATTTGGGGATTCCCCGCTTATATCCTTCACACGTACAGCATTACGGGACGGGATACGAGCACGGTGACTCCAACCTTAACAAAAAATGTGCATTTTGTGCTAATAAGATTGTATCTTTAAATCATAATATTATATTATTATATTTAAGAGGGAGAATATGACTCTTGAAATGTATTTTCCCAAAACTCATCCATCAGGTACCTATCCAATAAACGAACACAGCATGTTTATCAGTGGTTTTAGATTTAATTAACGTCCCAGGGCAAAAACAGAGTAGCAATGTCTAGTAAAACAGTGTATATATATATCCTTACAAAGCTCTAAGCTTATTACTTTAGAACTGTTTAAGAAGTTTTTTGTTTTTTTACCAGCATTTTCATTAAAGAAGATAAAACTAAGCCTGTCGAAGAATGTCATTACTCACCCATATCGCCATTGTAGAGTCCATTGACATAGACCGTATCACTGTAAACTACTGTTGCCAGGTGTCCATTCGATACAGAAGCCATATAGCTGAAGTCTATGCCACCATTGTTTGCGTCTATCGGTAATCTTAGAGTAAGAAAAAATCATTTATTTAATCTTTGGGCAAGTTAACTATTCTGGAAAAAATTAATACTGTTGAAGTCCCACATCATTTCTTTTGTATGACTAGGTACATGTGTGCGTGAATAATGCCTCACAAAAAGAACAACATGGAGGTTGAAGCTTTGACATAATGTAAAACAAAAGTTATTATTTTCGGTAAGTCTTATTTCGCCTAGATCCCCACCAGAATCCTACATTACCTGTCAGTTTGGAAGGCGGTGGGCTCGTTACTGATGTCCACATACTGATCATGCTCTGAAGTCGTGCTGGAATCGGTAAAACAGGTCCCATGACAATCCGGCTCTTGAAACTTTCCTCCCACTTGTTCTTTATTCTACAGGAAAACAAATTGATTCTCGTTGTTCTTACATAACACAAAATTATATCATGGTTTAAAACTTCTGATTATTATAAAACAGCGTCTCGAAGCCTGATTAGTATAGAATGGTCATAATTTATCTTTTTATACACATACATGGTGAAATTGTGCGCTAATAAACAATAACTATAGCAAAGAGATGAATATATCCATCAAATATCTATTAGTATACTAAACTTCTAAATTTCGTAAAAATAAAGATTTTGTTTTACATTTGTCTAACATTTAAAAGGCTCCAGGCATAAGTTATATTTATTGTGTTTTCATTTCTACTATTCGTTATTGTTCTCTATTAGTTATGTTTCTAAAAGTTCAAAATTAGACAATCGGTTCTTTAGCACCCCCGCCCCCAAAACTATGTTTATTTATCGTCCTCATATCATGTAAAGTTGTATACCCAAGCCTTCCATTTGACAAGCTGACAGTCAAGCCTATCTGCCGGACAGTAAGCCACCTGGCAGTCCGGAGCCTTCGTCTGTCGCATCGTCCACAATTTGTAGTCGTACCTCAACATGCCCCTAAAAGCGAAAACATGTCATAAATGTTTGACATATTTATCTCGAGCTAATAAAGCTGTGAAGTGAAGTCAAAATGTCGTGCGCCCTCTTCATAAAGCCTTTTATAATTTAAAGTGACACTGATTTTACAGTTTTGCAGTGTGGATTGGTATAATCTGTACATATGCTGACCGAAAAGTAGGTAATAAAACATGCAATTAAAGACAGCGATGTCAACAGTTATAGTATAGATTTAAATATAAGTTGTCCAAGCCCAACTTACATTTCTACTTTACACTTGACGAGTCTTTTAGCAGTTGTCATTGCTAATTCTGATGGTTCTTTGCAGGTAAAGTCACCGATAAAACCAATCTCTGAAACAAACCAAAGTAGTCTATATGATACAGGCAGGTAAGTGAAATGTGAGATTAAATCTATGTGAGAGATGAACTAAACCTTTATCAGTGTTTCTCGTCAAAAAATCAATACAAAATACTCATAATTAAAGAAATGTGATGCACAAACGGATCTTTACTTACTATGAAACAAATCATTTTTTTTATTGAAACTCCTGTATAAAAGGTTATTAAACTATACTCACTGAATGTTGCATCACTTATTGTAATGGACATCCATTTGTCCATCCCATAAACACGGCCATCATCTCCAATTAAAGCATGGTATTCCACATCTCCAAGCTAAAAGGAGATACAGTTTTAAGTTTCATTCAAACATCATGGTGAGATATATTTTTATTTTTGTTTTACAGATGTACGGATTCATTACCGTATGTTCACATATTATTGAAAGATATAGACAATTCCAGCTGCATCGAATATACCGCGACTTTTTCTTTTGTTTATACGTTTTTTTTTTCGCCATTTAATTATCAAGTCTGGCAGTAAAGCATATAAACGGCAGTTTGTTGTGCGCCAACTGGAGAGGAATGCCAAGCTGTACGGTTCTGGGTTTATTAAAATAGCAGACTTTGTTGTTAACGGGCCTTTGTACAGATAACAAATTCACATATACCTCTGCCATTCGCTTCTGGCATTCAGTCTGTGAGTGACAACTTTCCCCTCCAGTCTGGTGAATAACCACTGTAGAGAACTGTATGCTTTTCGCCATTATCAGTTTTGCTGGAGATTCATTCCATACAATTTCAGGACAGGAACCTCCTGTGTGAAAATAAACGAGATTTCGTCACACCAAAGGCCAATCCGGCAATTCGAAGTCTCAATCTTCGAGTAGTTTTGCTAAACTGGTTTCTCTAACTTCCTCTTTTACATTTCTAAAATTCCAAAGAGCCCATCAGTCAACAACAGTATCATACCCGGGTGGTCAAAACGACTTTAGAATAAAACTGAATCTGTAAATCTTCGTTTCATTTTCTAAATAAATTAACCTTTTTGTTAACGGCGTCTGCATATTCAGTTTTCCTAATTAACTGTTTATACGCTATGCACGTAAAATAAAACTTAACTAATAAACATACCTTCCGGCAGAGGGCAGTCCGTAACAATTGTAGGATTGATAGTAAATGGTTCTCGCGGGAAGGTCACTTCTTGATCTGAAATTAAAATCACAAAAGTGCCCAAACGTTTATTTCAGGAAATTCTTTGGGGTCTTGGTGTTTAAACTTTATTTGCAACCCTGGAAGCCGATAAAAGTGCAAGGTCAAAAGCTGCGTTTAAATCAGAAGTGTAATAATCCAGAGGGGCTGAATAGAGACCAGACAAACCAGTAGCATAAGGCATTACTGACAAACTGTAATATATAAAAACAATTGCACGGATTTTTCATACCCTTTTTGAGTAAATATCTCATTGACGAGTCTTTAGTCCAAAGCACTAGTTTGTGCTCAGTTGATTCCGTTCGACAGATCACCTGCACTCTGTTAGCTTTAATCTCTATGTCCAGAGAATTCCCCAGATAATCTAATCCTATAAATCTCATGACAGATGATCCCGGAATGAGCCGGGGATCAAAGTCCAAACTTTCAACATGAAGACGAACTCCCCCGTAGCCAAACAGTACTGCCTGGAGGAATCCTCCCATACCAGTGATGAAGTTCACCGCCCCAATACCTGACCGAGCCTCCGTCCAAATCTACAAAATATTAACATTAACATATAAAGGCTGAAGAGACGGATCAAACATATGTAACACTAAGGTTTACAATATATTACAAATACATAAACTAGGAGACTAATATATGCTCCCCCAAAAAGAAACGCAACATCACAAACAAAATTTAAAATATGAATTCTTCCAAAAATTTGAGCGATTGAGACATGACAACATGATCATGTTATAATGCAAATGTCCGATAATTGAATTTAAGTACCTGGTAGTGGCTGTTGATCACACGTGATTTTTAGATCAGTCTTTGTGTAACGCTGCACGAGAAATGCGTAGGGGAAAACTTAGGTCAGCTGCACGTGCGAATCATGCCTAAGCGAGTTTAATGGGCATGAAAGACACATAGCCGTTCAATTGAATTCAGTTGTTTCTCCAACCTGCTACGACATGCCAAAACTAGACACAGCTTACACGCCAGACGTGCTTACTTTGGTGTAGTATTGAGACAACAGCATCCGATGGCGCAACAGACTAAGGGGCTGGAACCTGTGAAACTGGAGGCGAGTCTGGTTTAGCGATGAATCCATATTCAAACTGCAGAGATATATAACATTTGTGGGATGATCTGGATAGACTCATGCACAATCGATATCCAGCGCGGCAAAAATTTGCAAGAACTGCAGCAGGTCCTTGGGCAAGAATGGAGGAGAATTCCGCCAAACCGTATTCGTCGATTGATCTTGTCTATGTTGAGACGGGTCCGTGCTGTGCTACAAGTTAATGGTGGGCACAACAGATATTGACTTTGCATTGACGTCATCTGAGAGCTATGGACTTCAGTGTGATAAACTTTGACATTTTAATGAAGTTCAAAATCTGAACAACCAGTGTGCTTAATTTCAATGTAATGTGATGCTTATTTCTGTATTGAAAATGATGTTGAAAATTCTTATTTGGATAAGAAATAAATAATGTTGCGTTTCTTTTTTGGGAGAGTATATGTTTATTTGCATAAATTTATCACTTTATATCTTGTTGATACGCCGAGTTATCGAAGGACAATTGTAACATTTTACCGAGAAGGAAATAAGGCATTCCCTTAAAACCTAAGTTGGACCACAACCTGATTTGATTTAAGACTTGTGTATGAGGAACCAGATTTATTCATGACGAAATCTAACCAAATATTTTCGCCAAACCGTTTTGGACGATTTCTTTGTTGATTTGTTTATTTATTTATTTATTTATTTATTTATTCCCAAGGGCAAACGCAATATGCATACAATTTGACAAATATAAGCAATTCGTGGATT
Organism: Mopalia muscosa; assembly: GCA_031763545.1. NCBI lineage: Eukaryota > Metazoa > Mollusca > Polyplacophora > Chitonida > Mopaliidae > Mopalia > Mopalia muscosa. The sequence goes on along the minus strand of JARFOD010118466.1, from coordinate 23,193 downwards.
TATTTAACACAGCACTATGGTCGATTTTCTTTGACATGAGAGAAAAATATAATATAATGACTGATCATTTGTAACTCATTATACCTTAAATGGTTCTCGGGTGTAGAGAGAATAACTACGGTGGAACATATCCAATGCTTTTGCTTCGTCACCTAACTCTAACCATCCAATAGCAAACATCCCCCAGGTCATAGCAGGTCCTAATGGATGAGTGACCTTCTCGTACAATTCAAGGTCATTCTTTCTAACGGCTTCAGACATCGGCCACATCTGGGGGAATCCTGTCAGAATAGCGTCCGCTTGTTTGACTATCTTCTTTTCTCCTGCAAAACAATTTCGATCTTGATTTATTCATCTATGGTAAACACTATAAGCGACTGATACTGTTAGGCAATGAGATAAATGGTCAAGTTACAAAATGTTTGAAAACGATTGGCAAATTCTTGGTATGACATACCAAAGAGTATATGAACGAGTTTTTTCGGCAAACTTAATCTATTGCAGAACTAAGAAATATATAGCGTTTCAAGAAATAAAATTGTAAAGTAAACTAACAATTTGTACCACATACCTGCAACCGAATCATACCCCTCAAACTCCGGGTGATATTGCCGCTCTTCATCAAATGGCACCAGGATCTTGTTGGCCACTTCGATCCAGTTTTCATCGATTTCGTTGGTGGCATTCAATCCGCCCAAACATGCAGCGTAACGAGCGAAATATATACTGAGTTTGGCTCCAATGTTTGTATACACAGAATTGTTAATACTAATTTGATGTTCATCAGGGGGCATAACACCTGTGTAAAAAATTAACAGACCAATGTGGACATGTGTACAGTCATGTTTGTTGTTTATTTTCATTATTAAAATCAGTCAGTCAAATCTTAAAAAGATAACGGAACAAAATGTTAAAGTAGCCTCCGTACATTATGATTCTCCAAAAATCTGTAGTAAAATCGTTCTCTTACCATTTATATCATAGGATTTAGTATTCTCATTCCACTCTGGTCTGGTCTTCCAGAATTCAGCCATTCCTTTAATAAACTCGTAACCTTTCTCTGATTTTAACCAATGGAGATCTCTTGTTGCGCTGAGAAATTGCCGTGCTGCGAAGGCTACGTCTCCGGTGATATGTTGTTGATTTTCTCGACACGGCACACAGATATCCGGAGTTACCTCTCCTCCGGAATATGCCGCTTCCCATGGGTATCTAAGACCTGAAAATCCTCCACTTTTAGCGCGTTCCTCGGATGGTAACATACTATAGATTCGATATGACAACATCTCCTTAGCTAGTTCCGGGTGAAACATGAGCATTGTGGGATACATCCAGGTTTCCATATCCCAAAACACGTGACCCTGATAATCTGTCCAGTTTGCTCCGTTTGCTAAACCCCCAGGACTTAATCCATGAAACTGATTGTTGGGTACAAACGTCTTTGTAGACGGTAGAGACGATAGGAGGTAATAAAAACTTCCATGTACAAGCTTGGACAAACGAGTGTTATCTTCAATCTCTATTCGCCCTCTGTCCCATTTCTCCCGCCATGCCTTCACATGCATGTTATAAAGGTAATCCGGATTGACATTCCATTGACGCAGTGCATCATCAAAGGTTTGCTCGGCTGTGATTCGGTTCTGATCTGCAGTCATTGCGAACACCCAACGACCCTCTATCTGGTCAGCCAACAGTATTATCTGCTGAGGTATCTTGTTCCACACAACCGTGATAGGTTGGACAGGTATTGTGTGGCTCTCAGGTATGATCGTCTGTCCGTCCATTATGGAACAACCTTCCGGACAACTGGAGGATTAGATAACATTTTTATAGACGCAATCTACATGATGTATGGTTAGAGTAAAAGTGTGTCAAGCTTTTAAAGAGTGTTCTGCAATAAGCAAGCGAACTGTTAATAATAGAGATGAGATAGCATTAATTGAAAATAAAATTGTCCAAACCAAGACTTGAGTGATATCTTATGTGTGACACAGGCTCTACTTTTATTAAGTATGCCGTGTGTGACTACGTAATTGGGGTTTAGTGTTGTCTGTAATGTCATTGCACTCATTCGACTACCAGCCAGTCCACAGGTTGAGGGAAACCATCAGTAACGACAATGGTAATAAACAATCACAATGAAGCAATCATTATTAGGACGCAAAAACATAGGTGCCTCAACAGATCGGCTTCATGTTGTTCTTTAGCCAGGGGTTACCAGGGCAACATCTCACTCTGATCACCCGCTATAGGTACAGGTATCTGGTGCAAATCGGCTATTTCCCTCAGAGATAACAATATGTCCAAGTGGACAGGCCCATTAAACCGATCAACGTTATGGAGACTTTCTGGGAACGCTTCTGGTATGATCTTGATTCTGTCTAATATGTATTATGTATGAAAGCAGAAATTTGAGTCTAATGACATTTCGACCCTGTAAGTAAGTTTGCTTGTTAGGGAGTAACACTATACAATTTTCAGTTGGCTATTATTCTGAGGCAATATTAATGTTGAGTTGATGTTTAAAATCATTAACAACTTATTTGGTAACAGATGGGAGAGGTATTTTAGTATAAGCTACAGTTAGTATACACTGTCAGAATGACCATGTCAGTAATCACTATAATTACATGCTAGCAATGCATGATGCTTGCCTATAGATGCCCATAAAACTCCTTTCAAAGATAGCAATACACCTTCATCAAAGAGAATGTTATAGACCAAACTGGTCGCATATTCACCAACATTAAACACAATCCTAAAATTAACCATAACCCTTCTTGTACCAGAATTTTATTATGTGCCGTTACCCCCTCTCCACCCACTCCACCGTCACACACTCACTCAATCTACTAATCTAAAGCGCAGTGCATGCTCACATTCCTGGTCGATGATATAGCTCCTTGGGCTTAAAATTGATATCAATGCTATCATTGCCCTTGTTGTTAGTGATGTTGATACGAATCTCTCCAGTCTGTCCTGGTTGACGAATAATGTGTATCTCCGTTAACAACATTCGGTTATAATACTGGTGAGCATAGGTTCTCTCTATGATGGTTACTCTGTTTGTCTCAATCCTTTCCTCAAACACAGCTGAAACAAAGAACAAATATATAACTGGTTTGTAAATGAATACCGAGTTTGCATGGACAACATTTCGAATATGATGAAAGATCTGTTAAAAATACAAAGGATGTGACACTATTTGTTTATCAGGACAATTTCAATGGCAGTTAAGTTGGTGTATAGCATCGTCTTTAAGGGCATTTCAACTATATTGGAAGGAATCCAGCATCCCAACCCACAACCAACGGATCCAAGGCGTTTTTAAACCAGTACCAAATCGCATAATGTGAGAAATCCAATGCTTTTATAATGAATAAACTGTCAACATCAATATGTGACAAGAGAAACATGAACTATCAGTCATATAAGATACAGGTTTTACATGATGACAGATGGTACATACCTCGTTCTACATTCAAAGAATAAGTTCGATCTCCAAAATGTTCAGAATCAGCCAAATGAAGTCTGATTGAAAAAAATGATGGAATTCTGGCTCGATGAGTCCAACCTAAATACAAAATGTTAACGTATGTATATAGTTGAAACGATTGCTATTATAATCAATAAAAACAAAAAAAAATCATCCAAATTGCATACCACACCAAGAAAATACAGATATACAAATAATATTCTTATATTTCCATCGCATGGGACATGCATTCATTATCAGCATTCATTATCTTAATTTCCATAAATTTAAGTCCCAATGCTACTATTACCTGTTGGTCCATTATACAGCCCATTAATATAGACTGTGTCACTGTATACAATGGTTGCCAGGTGACCGTTACCCACAGATGCCATGTACCGGAAGTCAATCTCATCAGATCCGGTCTTCCTCGGAAGGCTGGAAATTATTTAAAGTATTTTCTGAGTATTTAAACATAAATCGTTTTTAAAATTATGAGAAAATTTCTGCAAGCTATCTGGATATTTATAAATAAATGTCAATCAGGAGAAGAACTATGATAGTATACATATTTGGAGAAATATACGCGATTGTCCCTTCCCATCCCCTTCCCCAGGTGCTGGATTTTTTGCTGACAATCGCCAAATCACCAAAATAGTATTATTAACCAAAGTATCATAGTTGCATTTGATCTAAATTGCTGCTAGATTCAACCCATTGCTTCCCCTCAGTGAGTAGATTACCTATGTGTCTGGAACACAGTCCCTAGCGAGCTAACATCAGGTACGTCTCCTTCTAACGATTTGGGCTCGGTGGGATCACAGAGTTTGTCACAGTCACGTGTTAGGGGCGTTCGTCCCATCATTCTCTTCAACTCATCAACATCCGGCTGACCCCAGAGAGGTAAAAAAGGTTATATAATTGTATGCTCAGAGAAAATCATTGTCATTCGTTCGGGACATTTATTAAAATGCCAAAGAATGCTCACTGTGTCAATTACCAAACGTTTAATGTAAAAATGGCAGGATATAAACCATAATGATAAACTTTCAAAACTTTATTGAGGAACTTTCTACTGTGTTGAATTTAAATTTAACTTTTTCGTCTATACCAATGGAATTGCAACCAGATTGTGACAGATACCGGTTTCTTCAGTTGATGTCAGTGTAAATAATAGAGGGAACCTTTCTCCTGCAACTCAACAACTTCTAGGGCACCTTCCAATCAATACATTAATAGCACTTACATAAGAATTTTAGAAAGAGACCAACTATAGAGGCAAATCTAAGCAACCTCCATAGTCACGTGTATGTAAATAATTAAGTGATACTCCACCACTAAACTAAAACTACTATTATAAATGGCGTCCATATTCAATATACATACCCAATGTTGTAATGACTGGAGAGAACAGACTAGCCTATTAGCGGGAATGACGTTCTCCACAATATCACCCAAAGTTAACAGCTTATAATCAGCAGCAATCTTCTTCCTGGAAGAGACACAAGCCCCATTGTTGGTAAAATACCAGTTTATATTCTCAACAAAGGGGAACTGGGATAAACCATATTCAAGTTAGAGACATTGACCGTTTCGTATTGAGGAAACGCTTAAGGCAAGCCAAACTATCATTATTTCCCATGTAACGTATAATTTCATTAAAGCTGAATTGTTTGGGATATATTTTAGATGGAAATAAGGAGACACGCATATCTACCTCTCAATTCCGCATTTAATAAGTCGATGGATGGCTTCAATGACATTTTCATGCGGCTCGTTACAACCAAAATCTCCAAGAACAGCAATTCCTGTGAAAAAAATCCTATTAACAGCATTCCTCTTACTGACCTAATCAGTTAATAACTAGAATGGCACTCATTCGTATGAAACCTTTTTTGTAAATTATTTATTTTGCTATTGTAACTATAGTATCACTTCTCAGTCTGTTTAATGTTAAACGGCAGTTGTGGTTGTAAATTTCGTTTAAACAGATCGAAGGGGAATAACCCACTCGCTGTTTACAGGTTAGTATTCTTAGGCGGAGTTGAATATTTAAGACTTGCATAAATCTTCCAATAGAATATAAACTTTGATACTGCATGTCATTTTGTTCACTCACCAATAGAAGAGGTAAAGTTGCCTACTAACGGTGGTAGAGGTTCGTCCCATGCTCTCCCTTCAAATACACTACCATCCTCTCCTAATATAAAATGATAACCTATATCCGAGAAAGCTAGACCTTGTGGAAAGCTATCTGTGTGGAACTCCTACAACAGAGACATGGACTCCTTATAGTTACTGGTGCATGAATAAATAAGTTCCACACATTATTTCCGTCAAATGACAGCCTTCTGAACCAAGGGAGGTAAGTTATTGCAATCTGGAAGACCAAAGCGCTGGAATACTATATGAAGATAAACTTACCTTGAGGAGTCTAATCTGCTCTCGACAGTCGTCATAGTTGAAACACCTGGCCATATGTGAATGGTGTATGATGACCGTGGTAGCAGGTTGGGGACGGGACAGAGCGGCCCAGCGTGCCTTGTCAGTGTCCCAGGAAATACGGTCCCTGAGAGTGGGGCACGAGGATCCTAAACATAGACATCAAGAACACGTCATCGTAAAGTATATATTCGGAATTTGTACATTGCGATTGAAATTATAGTTATCAACACGACTTTCTGGATTGACTCTCTACATAATCATGCTCGAGTATATAAATATATACCCCTACCCCTCCAATAAAGAAAAAAAAAACAAGTGTGAATTTTGATTGGTTTTTTGAACCCAACAAAGTCTAATTGATAGCGAATATGATATTTCTGAATATGTTATTAAGTACAGCATATCTTAAAAAAGACACTTTACCTTCAGGTAACGGACACTCGCTCACCACTGGAGTCCTTAATGTGAATTTTTCTCTAGTTAATAACAGTTCTTTTCCTGAAAAAGCGATTAAAATATCTATAACAGCCAATCAGAAGTTACATTCCCAATGCAACGCGTATCGAAATTATGAAACGTACATGTCTTCAGTAATTTGGGAAAATGCAACCCGTTGGATCTAAAGAAACTCGCCAACTTCCACTTTAAATGAAACTCTGTTAACTTGAAATGGTGGGTACGTTATTACCTTCCTATATCAAGTATTTTTCCTCATTCCTTTGTTGATTCCTTAAAGTTAGCGATTGGCGTGTAGCTAAACTTGTTATTTTTATCCTTAGTTTTTCTTAAAATGCATGTTTTCCTATATTTCGCCAAGAATGCATTGTCGTTAAGGTTAGACCAAGCTCTTTATATTATGTATTGTACAATTATGTCAATTATCATTTCTGGTTAGTAAACTCAATTCAGCGCACCTCCTTGGAATATATTATCATAAGTGATTACCTTGACAGAGTCTGTACTCTGCTCCAGAGGAATCAATTCGGATTATAAGAGGATACTCGTCGCTTGTCTTTGTGGGGACGATTGTGACCCTTTTCGCTGTAATCTCCATATTAAATGAGTTTTCCAGATAGTCTATCCCAACGAAGCGTAGAGCTGTGCTTCCGGGTGGGACGCGGGGATCAAAAGATAAATTCTCCACGTGCACTCTGGCACCACCATAACCGAAGAACACGGTCTGAAGGAATCCTCCCATTCCTGTTATAAAATTCACCGCACCGAGTCCAGTCTTTACCTCAGTCCATATCTATAAGAGCAGACATGTCTGTACCTCAAGTCTTTATTTATTTATAAAGTTTAATTCCACTGACACATGGAGTTCGATCAAAATTAAAACCTCTCCCAAGGTGAGGAAATACTGATGGCAAAGTATCTGTTTACAGTAGATGATGCTTTGTTTTGTCATGTTATACAAAAAAGACTTACTGTGTCTATGATCAAATCGAATAAATATGAACTATTTGAGTATATATCGGCAATACTTTAAGATGACTAGTGAAAATTCTCTAGTGAATTATTACCTTAAATGGTTCTCTAACATAGAGAGCATAACTCCGCCTGAATAAATCTCTAGCCCTCTCTTCATCATCCAGTTCTAACCAACCAATCGCGTACATCCCCCAAGTCATGGCTGGTCCAAGCGGATTTGTGACCTTCTCATAGATCTCAAGGTCACGTTTTCTGACCTCTTTGCTCATTGGCCACATTTGAGGATAACCTAAGAGGATTGCATCTGCTTGTTTCACACCTCTTTCATCTAAGAAATGAAACATGACCTGAGTTTAAGGTGGCACGGTCAGTCAACAGAAGGAATTTTGCATTTATATATCACATTATTATATAACGATTTTTTTGGCAGGAAGTAATAATTCGAATAACGAATCAAAAATCCGCTGCTACCATCTAACCATTTACAAGCTTTTGGTTAATTGCTTTGCTTCATTTTTGTAGGTTAAGCGAACAAATAACAAACACCTCGATATATCATTCCAATGATTTAACTGGGCTTGTACAACATATACATTTTTTGTATTATTCGGTGAATTTACAATCACAATTGGGTGAAAAAAGTCAGGTTAACAGTATCATTTCAAGCAATTGTGTTTCGAAGTGTAACATATGTTTGAAAGCATTAAGCACCTTTCGTCATTAAGTTTAAAACTACAGTATAAGTAATATCTTATCGACAAAATACTATCCCTCCAAACATCTATTAAGACAAAATGTAAAGTTTGAATGCGAGAAACCGGGATTCTGGCTTTCTGTAAGGTTTTCCGTATTTCTCATTTAAAATTTTTCATAACTTAATTTCGAGCACATTTTCTTACCTATCCATTTTTCATAACCATCAAATTCTGGGTGATACTGTTTCTCTCTGTTAAAGGGGAGATGGAGTTTATCAGCGACGTCTAACCACTCATCCGGCACCTCCCCACTGGCGTTCAGTTTAGACAAACAAGCTGCATAGCGGGCGTAGCGGATACTCAACTTCGCTCCCACATTAGTATACACGGAATTGTTTATTGATTGAGCATGTTCATCTGGTGGCATAACTCCTGTTAATATTACGAAATAAATCATTTTTTTAGAATATCACATGTTTGCTGATTGCTACAATATGATATGAATGTCATCCTGTCATTGATTTTACAATAACCGTTGTTTTGGTTTAAGAGAAAAATAAGCTTTGTCGTTTCAAAATTTACTTAACAAAATCGGCATCTTTAATTACAATGATTTACTTATATAACTAAAAACATTAAAATATTTGTTACCATTTATATCATAAGCTTGTTTGGTGGTATTCCACGTTGGCCTTGATCGCCAGAAGTTTGCCATTCCTCTAATGAATTCGAAACCTTTTTCTTGTCTGAGCCAATCCAGGTCTCTAGTCATGGTAAGATACTGTCTGGCCGCCAGTGCTATATCACCTGTTACATGGATCTGATTCTCTCGACATGGAACACAAATGTCTGGCGTTTGTTCATTACCAGTGAAGGCACTCTCCCAAGGGAATCGAAGACCGGAATAGTTACCACTCTGAGCTCTTAAGGAGGCAAATTCCATACCATGAATTCTGTATGAAAGCATCTCCTTAGCTAGTTCCGGGTGAAACATGAGCATTGTGGGATACATCCATGTTTCCATGTCCCAGAACACGTGACCCTGATAATCGGTCCAGTTAGCCCCGTTCGCTAATCCTCCAGGACTTAAGCCATAAAACTGATTGGCAGTTATGTAAGGATCAGAGGCTGGAAGAAAACTGAGAAGATAATAAAAGGAACCATAAATGCGTTTACTCAGGTACAAATCCCCATCCACTTCAATGCGACCACGATCCCATTTTAGCTTCCAGGCTTTTACATGCTTGTCAAAGAGAGCAGAAGGACCTTCCCTTATTCTCCAGAAACCGACTTGGAGAGAATCACTGGCTACCTGGCGATTTTGATCTATAGCAGTGAGGAATATCCAGGTGTCTGAATCTTTTCCTTCAATTAATGTCAACCTCTCTGGGCGTTCGTTCCAGTACAGATAAATATCCTGCAAGAAAGTGTCGTTTGTCTCTGCCTGATTTGTCAATCCATGGTGAGAAAAACACACGGCCAAAGAACATCTAAAAATGAAATCATCAAACTTGCAATAAACGCAAAGAGAATTATATGGACCAAGAAATTACCCTTTCAAAACACAGTAGGTTTTCGCTGACTAAAAAGAAGTCATTAAATGTTTAACGAAATCCGAAATGGCGAATTGAAGAAAGGAGGACCTTATACAATAATAACCTGTCTTTGTTTAAAAAGAACAGTCAATAGGTTAACAGTGATGTGGCGTATCTAAGGGTATTCTTATTAGATAGCGGTTTAACCATCCTGACATAGGCTAAACTGTAAGGTTTCGCGTCTTTAGTTTACTGGTGACAACACATCGGGACCGATTCCACAAAGCAGTTTTACACTAAATCAAAATATTTAAAGGCCCTCACATTTCTCAGTTTTAAATTTTAACATTTCATATTTTAGCATAATTATTATAACTATTACACAATTACAGGTATTAATTTAAACCTAAGTTACGGCAAGTGTCAAAAATATCAAATTTAGTATTTTGACTTAAGTCAGAAAATGTTTTTTGGAACCGGCCCGTGGTCTTATACACTGACACAGTATATCTATATACCTTCCATCAAAGCCACTTACTCTTTAATTTCGGCATCAGTGACGTTCTGTACATCTTCAAAGGTAATGTCTTTACTTGGTCCACCTGTGTGAGATTCTAGATTAAAGGTAATATTGCCGCGGACACCTGGCCGTCTCTGTACCTTTATATCAGTAACCAGTAAGCGCGTGTAGAACTGATGAGCATAGGTCCTCTGTAGGATGTTTAATCCAGGAGAGACAACTTGTTCCTCAAAAACAGCTGGAAATAAAAAAAAAAATAACAGACGGTACCGAGCTTTAAAATGGTCATTCTCAGAGTAACAAGTTACATTGACTAACTACCTGGTTACCACTATCACTTAAAAGAAACCAGGTCATCATGACGGTGCAACATGAAACAATGACATCAATCACAGGTATTATGGCACTGTAGCCATAAAATCAGCCACCATAGTGAGATAAGTCGTTGTAACTTTATATTATTAGCAATAACGAAATATAATATGTCGAGATATCGTATTTGTTGGTGTAGAGTCAGACAGTTACTGAACGTGCAATTTCTCACCCTTTTCCACGTCTAGAGCAAACTTTCTGTCGATTTGATCAACTCCCATGTTGGTAAAATTGACACGAAGGGCGTTCAGAGCTGGAATTCTGGCGCGGTGACTCCAACCTAATTAACACAAGGAACGACGTTATAATGAATTCAATTGATGCTGCGGAATCTTTTTGTCACATTAAGTTGCCCTCATATAAAAAAACAACAAACCAGCCAACCATTAGTGTTCTTTTTGGTTTCACAGTGGATTAAGGCATAAAGCAAATGTTTGAAAGTTGCAATGCGGCTATGGACGTGTTCTTTCACACAAAATAATGTGTGAAAACAACAGAACAAAAAAAAAAAAACAGTGAGTAGTTTAAGATAATAGCTGACTTGCCAGTTGGCAATCACAATTTTGTATTTATAACAAAAATGAGTTACCTGTTGGACCATTATAAAGTCCATTCACATACACTGTCGGACTGTAGACAACCGTTGCTAGGTGACCATTGCCCACAGACGCCATGTAACCAAAATCCAAGTCATCCGATCCTGGCAGTGTGGGCAGTCTAAAGCCATTCATTTACAAACGTATATTCACCAAAATAATCAGATTATGACTTTACTGTATGCGAACTTAAAAAGTGTATTATCCATCTGTACAAAACCTTGAATCTCGGATGTGTTATTGATTCACAATTGATCTTAATAAATAATTGATAAAAAATAAATCAATAAATGTCATTGTCTAAGGCGACATGGTTAAGTTTACCCCACATTTCCCACCTTTAATGCATGCAAATATTAAACTGTGAGCGGAAAGTCCTTGTCTCGATTATGCAATTTTTAACTTCTCTACAGTTTTTTGCTTAGTCAGGATACGTCTGCTAATATTTCTTGTCAAATCATACCTATTTGTCGCAAACACAGTTGGTTTATCGGACGTATCATGGTAAGTACTCTCTGGTGGTATAAAGGGCCATGTGCATTTCTCGGTACAGGTTGGTTTAACAAACATCCCGCCGTGTTGGTGCGGCTCCTGAATAGATAGCAAAACACATTTACACACAATGTAATACTCAAACTGTTATATATACAGCTTTTGTGGGAGCTACATTAAATAGAACTGCAAAGTAGAGGGTATATTACTGGAGAAACATATGCTATGACAAGAGAAAGTTTGAGAGATTATACTCTTCTTGATAATATATGTACAGGTGCGCTTACCAAGTACTGAACAAAAACAGATCCTATAGAATCTCACCCAATGTCTAAGTTCTGATATCTCACACAATAACCGGTCCTCTAACGTCGTCACGTTATGAATATCCTGGAGCTGTCGCTCACTCAGCAAAGTGTAGTTCCAATGGACATAACCTCTTCAGTTTGGAAGAGACAAATGACATCAGGTTTTTGGATAGAAAGGAAAGGTATTAATATCTGTATAAACCAAAACGCGCCCCAATGGCGATAATGACTGCTGTATTATCAATCAATCAAAACAGCTCTGTTTTTTAACTTCGCATGCATATTAGTTGAAAATATAATTTTGTATTAGTTAAAACAATAATAATGATAATAGATATTTATATTATAATAGATTAAGATGTCGTGAGCCGCTATATATTTATGATTTAACCAAATAAATACCTTTCGATACCACATTTAATATGTTCTCTGAGCGCCATCATAACCAGGTCAGATGGGAAATCACAGGTAAAATCTCCCAGAATCCCAATCGCTGAAACAACACAATGCAATTACGACGGCATTGATTACAGCCATTCAACAATTTTCACAATATACCAACTTGTGCTTTACAATATAATTGATCCCGGCCTTTTACTGCATGTGTGACTAGACAGGAACGATATATAGACATATATTCACAATTATATTTGTACCGCTAGTCATGAGCTTAGAATACTTGTATTTATGTATTATTTATTGATAGCCAATGTTTGTGATGTCACAGAAAAGATAACAGATAATTCCCAAGTGTATAACGTCTTCTGAAAGAATTTTACATTTTATGGTTCAATTATTGCAGGTTCAAAGTAAGTTAAACCTTTTAAATTTTAATTATTGAAAAGAAATATCGTCTTCGATAGCAGAATATATAAAAAAGCGAGATGAACGTACCTAAAGTATCTACCAGAAAACCTGATGGAAAATGAGCCACTCTATCCCAGCCTCTGCCCTCATAGATCCTACCGTCTCCACCGATCATGAAGTTGTAAGCCACGTCCTGAAGCCCTAGTCGCTTCATATGATCCAACTGACCAATGCACAAGCCATTATAAATGGATTTATTGTAAAAGAATATTTTATTAACAAAATTTATTGGAATAGGATAGCTCTGTTCTCAGGATCGTGACATTTCTGTTGATTCATTTCTTATTCTCTGTATGACACAACGATTCTGATTCAATACATATAAGCAGAAGTCTATTAACTAGAAGTATGCAACTACCATATAGATAAACTATCCGGCATTTGGGACCGAGCCCTCTGTTATAACGTATCATGAGGCGTAACAGACTAGAAAATTCAGAAGAACGCAACTTTAAACAGGATGCATTATGGGAAATTTCTGGCCTTCCTCGATCATAATGCTGCTTACTAAAACAAATCCGTCTACCAAGTGCAATATGTGCCTGTTGAATAGACCAAAAACAGCAAATTAATGGCTACGCAGTGGCTGGTCTGGGACGAAATTACCCAGAGTTCCTCTCAAGTGAAAATACACGTGTCTCAAATGTGACGTCACTGTTTCTTGCTGGTCTACAATGCCGTGGACATTACTGTACTGCAGTTGCATACTTCTAGTTAATAAACTTCTGATATAAGTAATGTAATAAAAGGATGTCACTTTTGGCGTGCTAATTTTAACTGTCTGAATCGGCTTGTTGAAAGGACTTACCCCAAAGAAAAGCGTAATTCTATCCTAAATAAGAGACATAAGCACCAATTACCTGTAGTCTTTTAACTTCTTCTGAACATGTGTAAAGATCCGAACAGAGTCGTTCTCCGGTTTGGAAGACCACAACCCTGTTCGCTGGTAAATTGAGTTCCACTGAAGACACAGGTTCCTTTGCATTCCAAGAAGATCTCCGAACCACAGGCAGACAAACACTTCCTGAAATCGTTAATGTTATAAGATAAACCGAATTATGGTTTGAAAGTTGTACGTCGTCACAGCATCTCAACAGAAAGTAATGCACATATAGTTATAAAATATGTAAGTTTTTCATGGACGGCGCAGTTTATAACACGGCGGAACAGGGCAAAATAATGAGATGTTCCTCTGCAAACTGTCTATCTTTATGGATAGTTACTACCAGTAACGATTGTCATTATTTGAATTCATGTTGTAGTTTTCTATTATTGTCCGGTGAACAGAAGCAATTATACAGCAAATATACAGCTAACCTTATATTCTAAACTGTATTGACGAAAGTCATCTGAAGCCGTATAACCTTGTATACAGCCTGAATACTATACTGTTTTAAACATATAATGGTTTATCATATGATATGAGGCTTAAAATGGAAGGGAAATTTTGTTTATCAATGGCGATACATTTTGATATAGATAATATTCTCGTTGTAATGTACACATTTTGCTCTGCAACGAAACTGGTGTAGTTTTATTTGGAAATGTCGCACTGTCAATAAAGAAAAGTTGCCGTCCATATAGATGCAACATGGTATTATAGCCATGACCAGTTTCTTAAAAACTTGTTGATGTATATGCAACAGCCAATCTCATTTTTGTTGTTAGTCTGTGTTGTAAAATGCCATATTTGACATGAAGACGATACAATCGGAGATTACCTGTGGGAGGAAGACAATCAGTGACACTGGACGTCACCACAGAGAAGGGCTGCCGTGGAAGTGTAACCTCAACACCTGAATTAAGATTTCAATTTTTGATTGGGGCATTTTTTCCAGTGTTTACAAAATACTCGTTGTCGACATATGACGAAGGTTAAATAGAAAATGTACATTCAAAACACATTAAATCGGACATATAAGGTAGGAAAAAAAGGAATTAAACCTTTCGAATAAGAAGAATATTTAACTAGTGACGATGAAAAATAGCGTGTGAACTGAAAATTGAGACAAACAGAATAAGTCTGTCACAGGCGGGAATCAGCCTGTCACCGGCGGGAATAAGGGCCCAAATTATAAACATTGGTAAACAAGGAGATACGCCTAACTATACAACCTCCCTACATAAGACTCCTGATAAAACAACAACTTTAATTTTTGTTTGATCGAAAATGTAACCCTTTTCTTTGAAAATATAGCAAACTATAGACATTATTTTAAAAGTGACATTTGTTCGACATTAGCACCATTGCAATACTAACCTTCTTTTAAGGCATCAAGGTTATCGATACCTTGATCTAAATCCTTCATGACATAGAGCTTTTTCTCAGACTCTTTTGTATTAACAACCCTTACTGCATCCTCCCGGATCTCCACATCCAGTCGATTCCCTAAGAAATCTAACCCTTTATAACGGAGAAGTGTGGAATTTGGTGGCAGTTGGGGGTCAAACGTTATACGATCCGTGCTCGGTCGTATTCCCCCATAACCGTAGATAATAGTCTGAAGAAATGCCGAAAGCGCTGGCACAGAATTTACCTCCCGATTGTCTGATGGTAAGTGTTTCCAAAGCTACAGAAAATACCAGAATAATGTAAAACAACCACATTTGAATTGATTATTGCTTAACCCGATATGATTTTAGAAGTCACATTTCTAATTTGTCTTCTTGCCATCATATAGCACTTATATACGAAAGTTATTCATTTAATCTGCAGATAAAATAATAAAATCTACTGATGGAAAACTATTTATATATTTTGGTAAGTAGCTTGGACCTACAATAGAATGTCCAACGTGAATATGAAAATCTAACCACTCTTTTAGATTTTACAAACTTAACTAGAAACTCGTATTGGTTTGTAAGTGGAACTGCTTTACCTTAAATGGTTGTCGTACATATGGCTGATATGTCTTTTTAAACGCTTCTGTTGCATTTGCAATCTGTTTAACTTGTAACCAACCGATGGTGTAGAGGGCCCACGTGAAAACAGATGTGTTTGTGCCAATAAATGGTGCGTACTTTTCCAGATCGTTTTGAGTTAGGGTATTATTTGTTGGCTTCATTAGGGGATAGTTTAACATTAGTGCGTCTGGAATGTATACCTCACTAGGACCTAAAATAATATAAAAACTCATTCTTATGTCACAAAATCAAACTTAAAAAATAATAATACATGCAAACTGATATATTATCCTGCACTCTATTAAGTAAATCAAACAGATACCATTATAAGGAGGCTATAAAAAGTCTTGTTTTCCTTGTATTTAGTTTACAAAAGAAAATAAGGACCACAAATGAGAACTATTATTAACATCACGATCAAATTACAATTCATAAAGTGATTGTCACTGGGACAATGATATAAGTTTTCCTGAATAAAATAACATTAATTATCTAAAGAATTGTGCTATACCGTAAACTAAATTATTGGGAAATTACTTCTAACACCTTCCACGTTTAACGGCACAAAATTTAATAAAAACAATTCTCACCAACAACGTTGAGGTTTTCGTATTCCAAATGGACCATGTTGTTGTTATCAAAAGGAATCTTAATTTTTGCTGCCATTTTTAACCACTCATCCGGGACCAGGTCTTTGTAGTTCCTCGAAGAAAGGCAAGCTGAGTATCTACTATGGATTATGGCCTTTCTCGCTAAGTAATTAGTATACGCGGAATTAGTGACATTCTCAGCAAATATGTCCGGGGGTGTCACATCTGTAGTAAGAAAATAATGAACAAGTTTAATATATTGAGTAAAAGTGTGAAAAAAAATTAAAGTAGTTATTATAAAAACATTTTACTTATATGCTAGATTAAGATGAGTCTGCTGGAGGAATAGTCAGTTATTTATATTCCGATTTCCAAACGAAGTTTGATAGATTCACCACGAAAATGAAATGCCTTGTAAACGTTAGAAGGATCTAACTTAAAATGTCCAACTGACTGGACCCAAACTTTCTGCATTTCAATTTTTAACTCGATTGACTGACTCTGTAAAGACGGATTGACTATGTATTAATAACTTGGAAAATAAAACCAACCCAGCTTCATTTCTTTCTGTGATCAAACAAGCGTAATTTCTCTCTTACTTGAAACGCTGTAAGTATTTTCCTTTTCATCCCAATCAAGTTGGTTTATCCAGTATTTCGCTATCTCATGCATCAGTTGACCCGCACCTTCTTTCAGCCAGTCCATGTCACGTGTTAGGGAGAGGTATCTGTGAGCGGCAAAAGCTATGTCTCCATTTACATGTTTGGCTGTCAACGGACAAGACAAACAGTTTGTGGAGTCAGGGGTTACGTCACTTCCAGTTAAACCGCTTTCCCATGGATAGTTTAATCCTTCTTCAGAACTTTGGTCGTATAGTCGATCCATGGTGTGTGTTCTGTACGAGAGAATATCTTTACCTAGGGTTGAATGGAAGAGAACAATGGCAGGAAAGACAAGACTTTCTGAAAGCCAGTTGACATGACCACTGCCTCCATGAGCTAAATCATCAGGACCTACACCATAAAACTGTTCATTGGGGTGATTGGGATCAGTGGATGGGAGTGTACTAAGGAGATAATACTGACTGCTATGCAACAGCTTAGATAGTTCTGTATTCCCCCCAATCTCAATACTTCCTTCATCCCACTTCTGCCACCAAGATCTGGTATGTTTGTCGGAAAGGACGTTATCGCCATCGCCAATCCGCCAAAGACCCGACTGAAATACAGTGGCTGCTTTCTTTTGGTCACTGTCAAGCGATGATATAAAGATCCAGGTCCCACTGTCACGGTCCTCTTCAACAGTTATATTCTTTAACTCCTTCCAGTAAACATACACTTCCTGGGACTGACTATCGTTGGTTTCTGGTTGTATCGTAACACCTTTCTTCCAGAAACAGCCCTCAACTAGTCTGTCAGAAAGCAGAAGTTACATATGATTGACTTGTTTATATAGTCGGCGTTATTTCTCAACCAAAATTTCACAGTTGATTAACAAAGTTATTGTTAAATCATGGATTACATTACAGGGCCATGTTATAAAAGCGAGGGGGAAAGTTTAAAGAATCACTTTACCGTTTTTCCTTGTCGTAATACTGCATTGTTTCACTGAACTGAACATCTTCGCTCTCGGGACCCTGGTCGTTTGTCAACTGCACATTTATATCCCCAGTTGTTCCCAGACGACGATCTATCCGCACCTCTGTCACTAAGAGTTGTGTGTAATGGTTATGGGCATAGGTTCTTATCAAAATGGTTACATTCGCGGTTTCCTTTCTCTCTTCAAATATACCTAATAGGCAAATATAGCACATATTACTAAACTAATAATACTCAATGGATTGTATTTTCTGAGATTAAAATTCATAATTTTGTCAACATTATTCCGTCATCAGGATAACTTTTAAGAGTAAAATAAACTTAAAAACAAAACATACCGTCAGTATGTTTGAGCATCAATCAATTGATGTTTGCAGCGTTGTTTTGGTAATAAAGAGTCTTACCTTTGGCAGTATTTAACGTGAATGTGTTTTTCATTTTCCCAGAAGTAAAACCATTAAGTGAGGTTCGAATGTTATGCATTGACGGGATTCTAGCACGATGACTTTCTCCTGAAAATAGAGAATAGAAAACCGTAACCTCATCGAGTTATTGTTTCTAGCCATTTGCAATTGTCATAATCACCTAATCCACAATAGTGATATATTCCTATACATTATCCAAATTGGGGATATAGGTAATGGCCTTATCAACATGGGAGGCTTAGATCGTCAATAACTATGTTTAAGACGCCCATAAGGCTGCATGAAATCTCGAGCTTAAGCCGTGGCCCCAACCCGCCGTACTTGCAAAAACGTGGACAAAAGTGGGGATCCGTACGTGGTGAGTACCGCCTCAGTACGGAGTTGGGAGCAGCAGACACGCCATAGCACATTTAGTGCACGAGGAATTTTCGCTGTGTTCGAGCTGCGGTCGCTTTACGAAACATATCATATCTATATAAAGTATCCCTTTACTGGAACCGAACAATTACCTAGACGATGAAGTGCATCTTTCTGTATAAATCTCTTATATTTTGCCAAAGAGATTCTATTGTTCACTCAAACGTGTATTAGGGCGTGGTCTGTGAGCTTCCAACTCCTATTTTAATTTACGGTTCACAGCATCGAGTCCATATGTCGACCATCAGATATATGAGGGAGTCACACGATGTGGCTCCGGCAATTGAGGGGTGTTTTTTTTTTACGGGGTTTCCTCACGGGTTTCCGCCGTAATAAGGCAAGGAACAGTGGACAATCCGTCGTAATAAATGTGAAATACCCTTGAGTACGAGGTTAAACCCCAAATCAAACAAACAAACCTACAAACCCACCCAACATTACCTTTATAGCCATTGAAGAGACCATTCATGTACACAGATGAACTGTAAATCACAGTACCGATGTGTCCATTACCGAGTGATGGCATGTAACGTAGATCTACCTGTGTAGTGCCCTCGACCATGGGTAATCTATATAAATATTAGAAACAATTGTTTAGAGCATTCCAAACAGCCGCTCTCATAATAAACAAATACAGGAAAAAGAAAGGACTAACAAAATACACAATGATTGCATTTAAGGCTAGCGCAGCCATCAGTCATTATGTTGTTGAAAAAATTTAAAGTGTACAAAAAATACGTAAAACAACAAATAAGCGTGTTCATAATACTGGAAAGTTAATTCCCCCCAGTGCTAAAAAAAGAGAATGAATATTGACAAAAAATACTTTACCGATCTGTTTCAAATAAATACACCGTTTCACTTAAATCGGAGAAACCATTTGAGTGGACAGTATAATCTATTTCTTCTTTACATAACCAATCGCAATCAGGTATCCTCAACGTTCCGGATGCTTGCTCTGGGCTCTGTGGAGGAAGAGAACTGCTACATGTCTGCTTTTTTTATTTATCAATAATATTTCACAATAAAATTACAAGCCAAAAATTCTCTCGAAGTGAATATATTTTAGTGCCACTGTCACAAATATAGTGAATGCTAATTCCCCTAATTATAAAACAGACTCCCAAGAACTTAAAGTACGATTTATTTATATACATTTAATAGACTAAAATTAAAATAATTATCAAAACAAATTTGATTTTTACCCAATGTTTCCAATCCTTTATTGCACAATAAAGACCATCATCCTGATATATGGATGTGGAACTGTCTGAAGCTTGTTCTAACGTTTTCACTTTGTACGTCAGAGATAACTCTTCCCTGGAATATTCAAGACAAATATCATGAGGTGTAATTCCTCAATATAATTTATGCAACATATCGTGTTTCTTGCTAGAGACAATATTCACCTTTAATAATTTAAGGACAGTTCATCAAAATTCGAAACAAGACAATTGTAATAGGTTTGAATTGGCGAGTAAACGTTTAACCTCTTGACAAATGAGACCTAAACCGAATCGAGTCACAAAGAGACACAAATTTTATAAACCGTAAATAAACTGAAATATAATTTTACTGACTCTCTATTCCTCACCGTTCGATCAAACATTTGATAAGTCTTTTTAGTGCCGCCAGTGCTTTGATATTTGGAGGTTTACACTTGAAGTCCCCGATGAAAGCCACTTGAAGATGTTGGCCAGTAAGTAACGTCGAGCCAGGACTTGTCATGTTGGGACCGATACCTTCATAAACAACGCCGTCTTCACCGATCAAGTAGTTGTACTCGTCCTGGTTAAGAAAACACTACAGTATTAAAATACATCCAAATAGGACCAATACCTTGATATACAACACCATCTTCACTGATCAGGTAACTGTACTCGTCCTGATTGTGAAAACGCTACAGTATTAAGACACATCCAATTAGGACCAATACCTTCATATACAACACCATCTTCACCGATCAGGTAACTGTACACGACAATGTTCAGAAAACGCTACATCGAGAAGTTCAGCATAAACACCTGAACGTGTATACACTAAAACCAATGACATTTTCGTTTCTTCGGATTCTTGGCGAAATTGTCTCCCAAACCCTATTGAAATTTTACAAAAGATATTGAGATAATTACCATGTGTTCTCTAGCTTCTCCCATACATGTTTCGGTGCTATAGCATTGACTGGTAACTGTTTGAGTCAAGATCATTGTATCCACAGAACTGGTGATTGGTACAGACGCGGCGTTATTAAACACAGCTTTTCTCATTTCTGACCTTTTAACTCCAACTGGACATGAAGTACCTTGAAGAATGATAACATTTTTTTATGAAATAATCAGCGCCAACAACTACAATCTGAATTAAAGTTCGCACATAACGAATTGGCTTTTTTTATTAGGACATGTCTAAATAAGCAAAATAACGATTTCTCCACACAGAAGTGAATGATCAAGCAACCAAATTAACAAACCTTTAAAGCATAAACCGTTTGCTTGTTATATTGTACTCTTTTGATTGTTTCTTTTCGTTACAAGTTTCAAAATAGACGATCGCAAATCGTATTTATTGTTTGGCAGGATCTCGTGGATCGGAATTAATTTACCTTCCGGTAGGGGACATTCGCTCACATCTGATGATTGGACATAAAATGCCTGCCTCGACATGTCTATTAATCGACCTGAAGTGAGAATAGATATCATCTTCAATAAACTCTTCATCCTTCTTTTATATGTTTTAAGTTTTTATTGGATACAGTTTGTTCCTCAAAAGGCAAAAGTTATGGTTCTCTCTGGCTTAGGGCCGAAAGATTCAATTGAAATGTTTTGGTTTTTTTGGGGTGGAATGATGTGAATCAGCCCAAGTAAGTGTCACTCATAGCCACGCCGCCTGTTCTTGGCACTGGAGGGACATTAAAACATTTAACACTTTATGTTTGTGCCATTAGGACTTTCATTGTAGTAGAACATTGCTGTCTTGTGAGTGATATTCCCCACAGTGTCGGATACCATTCAATCCAGACACCAGCCTACCTTGGTCCATTGAGTACTGCGAGCCTGTAGAAGACACAACCAATATGAGTTGTTCTCCTGATACCTCCTTCACGTTGATCTGTACACTATCCTGCCATATCAGTACATCAAATCTGGATCGAAGGTAATTCACATCTAAAAACTTCAGTCCGTCTGTACCAGGTGGAATCTTTGGATCAAACGATAACCGTTCGACGTGGAGACGAGCGCCACCATAGCCGAAAAACAGAGTCTGCAGGAAACCGCCCATCCCGGTTAAAAAGTTCACAGCTCCTATACCCTGTCTGGCTTCAGTCCATACCTATATTGCAAAAATGTATGTAACCATAAAGTGTACGGAAGCGTCATTTGTCACTACACGCATAAAGCACTTGCCCAGGTCAGCATTGTGAAACGAAGGTATTTTTTTAAATTTTAATTATGCTGCGAATGTCTCACGAATGTGTTTAAATCTGATTCGCGAATTTGTATTGAATGTATAATGTCGAACATCAAAATGATTTCACACAGCTATAGGATCCGACATAGCATTACTTTTATTAATTGACGTCAAACCGTCAGGTTTAAATGCTAGTAAAATAGTTGACATTATTTCAAGCTTTGTTTGTGTTTGTTTCATACTTTGAATGGTTCTCTCAAATACAACGAGTAGGACTTCTCGAAGAGTTGAGCTGCCTTTTGCTCCTCTCCCAGTTCCAGCCAGCCGATGGCGAACATCCCCCAAGTCATGGCCGGTCCCCCTTCACTCGTCACATTCTCATAAAGATTGAGATCATTTCTCCTCACATCTTCATCCATTTCGTACAAAAGAGGATAACCCAGCAATATGACATCCGCCTGTTTTACAATATGAGTCCCTGAAAATTCAAGAATAACTGGAATTAAAAACTGAATTATTTTAAAAGTGTCTTTTCATTAAAGGGATCGCGCCCAACCTTGCTTAAACCTGACACCAATATATATTTTCCGTAGAAGGGTTTAAGCTGAGACCAATATATATTGGTCTCGGCTTAAACCCTTCTACGGAAAATTGCGAACTGACAATTAAATCTTTAAAGAGAAAGGAAATTCAATATTGAATGCAGACAATCCTCAATATAACTGACGACATGACTACAAACCGTTATTGTAACTTTCATATCCTTCGAATTCTGGGTGAAATCGTGAAGTCTGGTTAAATGGAATGAAGATCTGATCCGCAATAGAGATGGTAGCGTCGGTGATCTCGGATTTAAAATCTAACCCATTCAGACAGGCAGCATAACGAGCAAACCGGATGCTCTTGCCAGCCAGAACATTCGTGTATACAGAATTGTTGACATATATGGCAGATTCATCAGGAGGCATAACTCCTATGGAACAGAAATACACAAATTCATTTCTGTTACATGAAACATGAAATTCGGCAGATTATATACAAAATGTATATACACATTAACATAGGCTAACTAATGGTTTCAGCTCTACAATAACCATTATTATATGGGTTGCATT